>VZTO01023674.1:116441-280670 GCA_013400615.1 Syrrhaptes paradoxus | reverse complement strand
CCCGCTCCCCAGCCGAGGGGGCGGGGCCCAGCGACCGGCGGGCGGCAATTGGCTGAGGGCGGCGCGCAGGCGGCCAATGGGGGAGGCGGGGGCCGCGCGTGGCGGTGCTGAGCGGCGGGCGGCTGCAGGCGTGCTGGGCTGCCTGTCTGCTCGCTCGCCTGCTGCCTGCTTGCTGCCTGCTGCCCGCCTGCCGGCCCGCCCGCGGCGGGTAAGAGGCGAGGCGTGGGAACGCCATGGGGGAGACGGGCGCCGGGCGAGGCGCGGGGTGCGCGCTGGGCGCCCTCCTCCCGCGCGCCGCCCGACCCCTCCCCGACGTCCGCCCGCGCCCCGCCGCTGCCATGAAGCGGGCGCACCCCGAGTACAGCTCGTCCGACAGCGAGGAGCTGGACGAGGCCGTCGAGGTGGAAAAGGAGAGCGCGGACGAGAACGGGTGAGCGCAGACAGGGTGCGCGCCGTCAGGCGGCCCGGCGCCCCTTCCCTCCCCTCAGCCCCGCGGACCCCCGACCTCCCCTCCTCACTCTCTCGGTGTGGCGGTGCCTGTGGTGACCCCTGTCCCGCTGCTCCCCGCAGGAACCTGAGCTCGGCCGCGGGCTCCATGTCGCCCTCAACCACCTCGCAGATCCTGGCCAGGAAGAGGCGCCGAGGGGTGAGTGACTGGTGAATGCCCGCCGCCTGCCCGCGGCACCCCCCGGCCCGGCCCTGCCCGCCCGCCCCTCACCCTCCTCCGCTTTCTGCCCTAGATCATCGAGAAGCGCCGCCGCGACCGCATCAACAACAGCCTGTCCGAGCTGCGGAGGCTGGTGCCCAGCGCCTTTGAGAAGCAGGTAGCGCCCGGTGACCCCCCCGCACTGCCTCCCCCCTGCTCCCGGGAGGGTGGCTCGCCCCTCTGCAGCGTTTCTGGTTCTGCCTAAAAAAGTTTCCCGCTTCTCCTTCTCTCCTAGGGATCAGCCAAGCTGGAAAAAGCGGAGATCCTGCAGATGACTGTTGATCACCTGAAAATGCTGCATACGGCAGGAGGGAAAGGTAAAATTTTGTGCCTGACAGTGGGTCAGCAGCTCTGCAGAGAGGCTGCTGAGAGAGGAGTGTGTTCCCTAGCGTTCGGTGCACAGTGTGCTGTGGGAGCACTCGAGAAGGCAAAGGGAAACTTCTTATGTGTCGTCAGGATTTGGGACTTTCTTCTACCTGAGAAGGTTTGCAGCATCGCTAGCACTGGCACATTTTATAGTGCTAGCTCTAGGTTGTTGTAGAGGAGGGTGATCACAAGTCTCTCTAGCAATGTGTCAGCACTGTGAAGTGAACTGGCTTTTGGCAGCATGGAAAGCGCAAAGTTGTTGTTGTTTGTTTCTCTAACTTTCTGAAAGTTCAGAACATAAACTAGGAAAAAAAAAAAAAGGATGACATGAGTAGCGAAGAGAATTAGCAAAAACTATGACATGCACTTTTTGGGAAAAAAGTACATTGCCTGCAGAAGTTCCCTCTGATAGGTTAGGACTTGTGTTTCTAATGAATTTCACTGTGCTGTGGCTTTGCTTGCACTGGGGAGACGTGCAAAGAACAAAAGTACTTTCCTCCAGTGGCAGTGTGCAATTTCAGTTTAAAAATGGCAGTCTTGGGACTTGCAGCATCACAGCACAGATATAAAAGAAAAGCTTCTCAGACAAAAAAAAAAAAAGAAAAAAAGGAGCTTGACAGCTAATCTATGGTTGGGAATACTAACCACATCCAAGTGAAATATGCTTATAGGGAGGGTGGAGTGGGAAGGCTACATGTAGGCAATGACTAGAAAATAGGATCTTAAGACTCCATTCTTTGTTCTTGTCTCTTAGGTTATTTTGATGCTCATGCTTTAGCTATGGACTATCGGAGTCTAGGGTTTCGAGAGTGCCTGGCCGAAGTTGCTCGATACCTAAGTATTATAGAGGGTCTGGATGCCTCTGATCCTCTGCGAGTTCGACTGGTGTCTCATCTCAATAACTACGCCTCTCAACGGGAAGCAGCAAGTAGTGCACACACTGGCATTGGACACATTCCTTGGGGCAGTGCCTTTGGACATCACCCTCACATATCTCACCCATTGCTGCTGGCTCAAAATGGGCACGGTAGTTCCAGTACTACAGCATCTTCCACAGAACCACATCACCAGACCAGGATTCCTGCCCCACATGCTGAAACTTCCTCACTCAGAGTGCCCCCAAATGGCAGCGTTGGACCAGTGCTCCCCGTGGTCTCTTCTACTACCAAACTGTCTCCTCCTCTCCTCTCCTCCATGGCATCTCTGTCTGCGTTCCCCTTTTCGTTTGGCTCCTTCCATCTGCTGTCCCCCAACGTGCTGAGCCCATCTGCACCAACGCAGTCGGCAACCCTTGGCAAACCGTACAGACCCTGGGGGACTGAGATCGGAGCCTTCTAAGAACTAACTCTTTAGTAAGGGTGGGGAAGCCTACAAACCTAGCTGAGCTGGGTTATGCCACGCTTAAAGTTGAAGTTCTTAATAACTGGGACAAAGGTACAGCTTCACCTTAACTACATTTGTCTAAAAACTATATCTTTGGATTTTTCTTTTTGTTTTCTACATTTTTGTATTAGCATTTTTTTTAAATAGTTGCTGAAGTTGTCCAAAAATAAAATTACAATAGTGTTAGATCTGTGCTGAGCATTTAAATAACTTTTGTAAGCAGTTTGTTTCAAATGTTCCATTTTTCCTGAGTATGTCCGACTGCCTTTTTATTGAAGAGATACCAGCTGTTATTGTTAGCAATGGCCTAGTTTAGTTATTAATTTTTCTGCGACCACTCTTCTCAGCATTAACAAGCTGTGTTTTTGTTAGTATTTTGACATTGAGATGTTGTATAAAGAATTACCCTTTTTGTAAGCTATATTTGAGTCTTATATTTCTGAACAAAGCGTTGACAAATCAAATGGACCAGCTTGACCAGCTTTATCTAAGAGCCTGATTTCTATTTCTTCTGCCATGGTTTGGTGTGTTTGGTGGTCATATTCTTGTCCCTGGTGGATGTGTACTCGCATCACAGAACCACTGCTGTCTCTTCCACCAAAAGGAGCAGTACCTGCTTTAGAGCAGACTCTCGAGCAGGGAGGATGCAAAAGCCAGATTACACACTATATTGGTGGTGGGTTTAGTTACTGGGGAAGTGAAGGGAAAAAAAAATTGTCACCTGCAGTAGTCTTCCAGCTGGAGCTGGTCACATGCATACTCCTTTGATAGGGCCTGATTCTGCTTTGAGTTACAGTGGAGTAACTGTTCTATTGCCCTGTACTCTTGGGTAACTGAGATCAGACTCTTCCCCTTTGTGAGCTTCAAATTTGCACCAGAAACAAATGATGCTGATATTTAAATAGCCAATGGAGAGGTATGGTGGGAACCCATCCAGTGCACAGCCTGGTTGCTTAACGGATGTATCCTAACTAGTTGATTCTCCTATTGGGTTTTACATTTAGGTGCAGTCAAGTGCCACTCCTCGTTTTGTAAGGGCTCTGCTGCATTCTTGTGCCTGTGAGAGCGTGTGCGTGTACATGTATATTTTGGTTGCTTTCCTGAGAATCTTAACAAGTTTATCTAGTGAGTTCCACTGGACGGAGTTTGACTGCTCTTGTATTTGTGTTGTGGCTAAATAAAGGAGAAAGAACAAAGGATTTTAAATGACATTTTTGTCTGATACATATCAGTGGAGAATTCTGTGCCTATGGGTGTCACGGGATGTGTTGAACAATTGCTACTTAGTCTTGCTGTGGGCACTTGTATTTACTTTTTTCTCAAATATTGTGGCATACTTAGCTGCACTAGCTGAGTACATAAAGAACTGTGGTGCCTCAGAGTTAACAGGCGAGGGAAGGAAAATGTAGGATGCATTTTGCATGTCACTTTTGCTTGCCTGGCAGTGTCTGGGCAGGCAGCAAAGCCACCAGAGTTACTGCTGAAGAAGTTAAAGCTGCACTGCCCCTGAATGTTCTTACTGCTTTTTCTTAATGTTAGAAAGCTATAATCTTTACAAATGCTGTCTAACTAATGAAATCTCTGTCTGTCCTATAGCTCTGTAACAAAGTTTTGTACCAAAGAGTCTGGTTTAGTTCACATTCAGTGCATTAGTACAGAATCTCCCCAAGGTCTCCGACTGATCCCTACACTTTTTCTGGGAAGTAACAACCTGACAAGCTTACAGGTAGAAGGTTGTGGTCCATCCTACCTGTAAATCTCTACCTGCAGAACATCAACAACTGCTGGAAGTGCCTCATTTCTTTCTGTGCATTTGAATTTATAGTACATTTGTGTTGGTAAATGGCACATCCTTGTCTGGATTTAGCTCTGCCAGAATAGCAGAAAGAACTTGTCCCTGTGGGAGATGAGAGCTTTGTGCAAAGAGAGGCTCTCGGGCCAATTAAGGAGTGGCATTGATGAGAGGCTTTCTTGGAAGAAGGATTGCCGTGAGGCTGGAAAGAGTGGGAGGGCATTCAAGTGCGTAACCCTGTTTTACCTTCCTCCCTAGGCTGTAGGGGACCACTGCTAGAAATGAAACGCAAAACACTCTGGGAGCTAGAAATACATAGGTGTTATTGAGGAGAGATTACAGAGCACAGTATTTCTTGTAGAAACATGAAATACGAGGCTGTAAAATTCCAAAGCCAGTTTCCTTTTCACTGAGTGTATTGTCTCCTGTTTAATTGTGCTCTGCCCTGTCTCTAATAGGTTTTTATACCAAATTAACAACTCCTACCTAGAAGATTGCTATAGTGCATGCAACTATTCTTTAGATCTTCTAATAAATGGCAATGCTTCTCAGCCTTTTAATGGTTATTTCATTGACATTCAAATGACTTTGCCTGCCTCTAAATAGCTGGCTCCTTTGTGTAGAAAGACCCCTATAATTATTTTTGTCCCACTGTCCTACTCTTGAATGGACTTAGAAGCAGAGAGTGCAATAAAGTTCAGCTGTTGGTGTTTGTTTCTACATCCACTGTCTTCTTTTTCCACTACTAACGGCAAAGGTATTAATGAAAAGTATTAATTTTATTCAACTTTTGCAGTAAGTCTATATTAATTTTTTAGAGACTCAAAAACTACTGATTGTTACCATAGAAAGAGATGAAAGAATTTTAGGAACTCTGAAAAGCTAGTCATTCAAATGGGAAAAGCATGGCCCAGAAGCTGAAGCACCAGCGTGGAAAGTCCAGGGCTGTATTACTACTTGTGCTGCTAACTTACTTAGATGCTTGGTGACCATTTAATCCATATCTGTTTTGTTAGCTGTGAAAAAGGGATGGCAGTGCTTGCTCTCCTTTCGTCAAGAGACAGTGGTACTTGGGAATTTTCTATATGAATGACAAATGCTGTTGTTTCTCAGAAACTACAGTTCTGAGCTGTTCTGCTATTTTTATTTGCTATAGGATGCTAGGTTTCCAAAGACAAACTGAGAAAGGCAAAATACGCTTGTTCCTGTAGACAACAGATAGCTCCTGAGCCCATAACGTTTACTTGTTTACCCTATTGCAAAAGAGCAATTCAAGAGCACAAGCTTAACCGGAGGGATGACAGAGAAGAAAGGAAATGCATATGTGACTTGATCCCATGACCCCCCAACTACCTTCAATTGCTTTGGATGAACTGTGTCGGTCCGGAAATCCTCAGGCTAAAGCTTTGTGTGGGATGCAAGATGATGTGGTATTTCTTATAAGCTAGTATCTTCCTTTATCAAGGAAGCTGGATTTGAAGGCAGAGTAAGTTCAAGAGGCTGGTAAATACTGCATAAAACCAGGTACAAACCTTTGAAAATCTATTCTGTGCTTTGGCATAAAGGAATAGCTCATGAAAATGACATTTTTTAGCTTCTGGAAAGAAGCTGTCAGTAGTTTAGACAGTTTCTGTTCAGTGGTCCCATTAGCACTGGTAGCATGACAGAGTTTATTAGGATCATGCTGAAAAACCCATGAATCCTGGCTATTGCTCTCTTCACTCACACATCAGCATGTGAGTCCCCAGGTGACAGGAGCCTTCCCAGACTATTGCACAGTGGTGGGAAGCCTGCCAGGTTTTTTTCCAAGCAGCAAACAAACCCAAGTGAGCACAGATAAACTGAAATCCTTCTTCCTGTTCTATATTGTGTGCATATTCACAAGTGCTTCTTGCCAGAAACTCCCAGTTTGGATCGTAACGTACTCCATACAGAGCTGGAGGTCCGCAGTGAATAGTGTGGAGGTCATGGGCTTTGTGCTGGATGGCAACAGAAAGGATTTACAAAGCCCTTTTCTGAGGCCTTACATGAAAGGCTGCAGAGATGGGTTGTGGTACTTGTGACTCAGGATGCTAAGGCACGAATACGTCCGTGTATTAACCAGCCCACTCAGCCCTGTGGAGCGGTGTGTGCTTTGCCTGTAACTGAATGCCTCCCTCTCCACTTGCCCAGCTTATAAATAAAAATTAGAGCAATCCCTTTCTTCTGGAGCCAGAAGGTGCAGGCATTGACTCATGCTTGCAATGCAGTAGCTTGACTGTGGTAATAAATGTTGAAATGCCAATGCCTAGTAAGATACAGGCACTTGAAGGTGCCTTTTGGGAGTCCAAAGTGTTCATTTGGTGAAAGCTTTTATTAAGGAAGTGCTTGGGTATTGTATGTTGTTCTGTCTTTTTCCAGCTGGTCCCACGCAATTTTTTTTCTCTATCAGATTCTACTAATTATTTGTACAGCTTGGTGGAGTGTACCAAACTGCCTTGCTCTGACCCGTGCTGTGAGCAGCCTGCCCAAGCCTTCCCAGCAGGGCAAAGTTCATAGACAGAGGTTCTTTTCCAGCTGTTTTTATTTTTATTATCACGTAACACAGCTGTATAATGCAACAGGGGCTTATCTAAGTGCTCCAACAGCTGAGTGCTAGGGGCATTTTGCCCTGCTTGTAGAGCCCTGAACCACATTACACTGCTTGGACCTTTTCAGTCTTTTGCCAGGCTGCTTTCTTCAGGAGAATACTCCTGGAAAGGAAGGAGGGGGGTAGCTGGAGCCAGCTGTGCTACTGCTCATTGGGGTAGCCTCAGTGCACAGAGACCTCTGCAGATCACTCTCTTCTCTCTGCATAGGAAATGCTTGGAGCTTTCCAGGTGGCTTGTGCTTCTCCAAGGTAAGCTGTGAAACCTAGGCACAGACAGTAGTAACAGATTAAACACTCCCACCCTTTGCTGGGAGTCAAAACCAACACAAACTGCTCTCTCACTCCTTGCCTGNAAAAAAAAAGGGACAAACATCTGGAGGGCCCTAACCTATATACTGGGCATGATGTGTATGTTATGGAATAGAATATTGATCACTTTGAGTCTCAGTCCTGAACCTAAGGTCGAATCCTAGGCTAGTAACTGGGGCTGTGCTCTCTCCCAGCTTCTCCTGCACCTGCAGACATGGACACAGCAGAGAATCTGAAACGACCTTGACTGTCCTGGCAACACCTATAAACATCACTGTTACCAGCTTTCTTCTCAGCACAAATCCAAAACAGAGCCTCTTACTAGCTTTATGAAGAAAGTTAACTCCGTTTCAGCTGAACCCAGGACACACTGACAGTACGTGCGGTTCTCTGTTTTGCGCTACTTTCACAAAAGAAAGGATGTTGGAGCAGACAAGTTGGTGGGACAACTCTGCAAGAGAATGGCAGGGAGCAGGAAGGAAAGCTGATGTGCAGGACCAGAGGAAAACCGGGGCTGTGAACAGATGAATGAGGAGTTGCATTGTTTGCATTGCCTGTTGCAAAGTTATGGAAATAACTGACATCAGATGACAAAATAAGCTGCATACAAGTATGTAGAGGATTCAGAGCAGAGAAGGTGTTCATAATTTTGCTTAGTAAGCCAGGATCAGATGAGCAACATGCAAAGACTGAAGTACATAGTTTAAAACCACTAAGGTGCTGAAACAAATGTGTGTGAATGTCTTCATCAAATTTGATGGGTCATCTCAATGGCCAGGGTGGAACCAGGGCTCAGAGGGACTATTGCTGGCTGTAAGAATGCATCACAGCATGGTTTACTGATCACATTTGCGCAGTCTGGTCAAGAGAGTGTAAGAAGGTCAAGGAATTAAAGCATGGTCTATGCATGAGAGGGGGCTTGTAACCCAGCTTGACAGAGAATTAGAGTCATCGGGATAACTGATAGGAGCTCCTAATGACTCACAGCCATTTCCACAAGTGGCTCAGCCTTTATCAGCAGCTACCACCTAGCTGCTGCAGCAGCTGCTTAGCCCCCGGATTCTGGTGTGCTGGTTTTGGGTAAGTGTTAGTCACTTATGTAGGTATGAGGTCTCCTTCACCATCAGGTGAGTAGGGCAGGTGCGTGTTCAGACTAGTAGTGGAAAACTAGCTCTTCAAGTCAAAGGGAGTATGGACCCCACTTCTGAGATAAGGGACATCTGGTAGAGAGAACGCAGAGTTGCTAGCTTGCTTCGCATGATAAATCTGCTATTGATAACGGCAGACAATAATTGGTTAATACTGCTCTTATTACCACCAAGCCTGTCTTCTTCAACAGAGAGGCCATTTCAGAGGGTGAATTTCAATATCAAAAGATGAAGTGAGGATAATTGTCATTTGTTGTTGTTCACAGATGGTTATGTAAAAGTTTGTGGGATTGGATAGTGATTAAAAATGTAGCAAAGGGAACCAAAGTGGGTGCTCTAGGAACTCTTTTACATGCTACACAACAGGTAGATCTATTTTTTACTTCATCAGGAAAACATCAGTGCGATTGAACAATGTTCCTTGTATAATGTAGATGCCTAACTGTCTGTAGATTGCTCCTTTGAATTTCTTTGGGATTCATTGCGTCTTCTGTTAAGAGGAAATTATCAACAACAAGAGGAAATCCTGTACTAGTACTGAATAGTCCTTATTTTAAAGGTACTTCCCTTCTTGTGGGAATTGTATATAATCAGAACAACACTCCATAAAACAGTCGAATTATTTTAGAAGGAGTCGGGTCAGCCTTTTATTTAAAAGGTCTGACGTTATTGTACATAAGAAAATCAATTGTTAGAGTGGATGACATTCTTCCACGAGCTGCCTGTGCTTCCCAAAGGTGGGGCGAAGTTGAAGGCATTGGTAACAGGAAGTTTGGGCTCCTTAGAGACTTTCACGTTTTCTGGAGCACGCAATGACAAAATTGCTCTTTTTCTTCCCAAAAGTAGCACCAGAAATAATAATGATTAAACTTTACCCTGTTAAGAACTGGAGTAGGCGGAGATGCGAATGGTGCACACATCTGCCGGATAAAAACAAATTTCCATTAAGTTGGTTTGGGCGGGAGGAAGGTGCATTAGTCAGTGGTGTGTTGTAAAGGCCACGCAAGAAGAAAGAGCAGCTTTTTTGAAGACAAGCCCTTCCCTTCCATGAGGTTTCAAAGACCTGTCCCTCTGTGCTTCAGTTCCAGCTGCACAGACCTCTTCCACCACACAAACCCATATGGGCTGAGCCAGGGGCTGAGCCGCCACGCAGCTAGAACCGTGTCCCAGGATTTGGGGCACCAACCCAAACAAGCACGCAGGGAGGGGTGACTGCAGATGGAAAGCTAAATGGTTGTCGCTCCCTCACCTGTTAAATCCATGTCTGGTCCAAAGGAGAGGATTGAAATCCAGTGTACCCTGCCCTGGCCCAACCAGCCACGAGGCTGTGAGAGCCCTGAACCAGTCAGTTAGACACTCATCGAAAGAAGTTAAAGCAGAATCTGCTATGGGGCTTTAAAAATCTGAGGGTTGCTGTTGTTTTAGGCAATGTTTGTCCAATTTTTATCTCCTCTCTGGGGTTAAGAAGGCTCCCTGCCTCTTTGTGTTGCTGACAGAGGTCTGCAGGACCCTTTACACAGCCCCCCAAGGCCTGACCTCATCCTGCCAGTTAACACTCTGCAGCCTCATTTTCCGCCCCTGCAGCACAGCAACATCCCAGCCTCAAAGCACAGCTTCGGTGACAGGGCTGGCTGAGAGCCACAGGGGCCCAAGACTGGGAATTCCCATGGTCTGACCCCAGAGACAAAGCCGAAGGAGTGACGCATCAGGTTTCTGGGTAGAAAAATCTCTGCTTTGCTTTTTTTTTTTTTTTTAAACAGCATCCATATCCTCATAATGTGCTAGCCAGACAGTCTGACTTCATGCATTTTTTAAGCAAAAAGGGAGCCATAATGAAATTATTCTTTAGCTTTCATTTTGGCTGTATACTTTCTAATGCAAAAAAAAAACCAACCCTTCAAAATCCCTTTGTATTGCCAGGTCCTCTGCTAGGAAGTGCAACCTTCCCTCCATACTATTTTCATTGCCTTGTGTGAGATAGAAACCCAGTCTATCAAACAGTTGCTGAGAAAGCTGTGATTCAGGCTTTGTATAATGAAATACTCTTTAAACCAGAGCCTAGTGGGAAACAGCCTGTTCAGCTCAGCTATCTGCATCGCATTAACTTTTGTAACCCAAAACTCCCATCAGAAAGGAGATTCTTATGAGATTGTGTTTGACACATCCCAAACAAGGTTCCTTTAGCAACTACGTCTGACTGACTGAAAAAGGCTAGAGAAGACTTTGCCCCAGGGTAGTGCCACCTCAGATTTAATTTTTTGGCAACAGCGTCTGCTCCTCTCATTTGTACTAGCAGAACTGTTGCAACAGTGCTGTTAATTCTGCAGGACGTGAGAGATGATGAATATAAATCTGCATACAGAGCTTGTACTCAGCATCTAGCCTCACCTTGTGCCAAGACTGCAGAAGCTGCAGAATGAAATGTATTCCGGGGAGTGGGTAGGGCGCAGGGGAAAAATTGAGACCCCTTTTATGTTGAAGCCTGACTCTAAAGAGGTTTTTATTAATAAGTCTCCTTCCCCCTATCCTCAGGGCTTTTCAGTCTCAGCACTATTACATTTGGTCCCCCAAATTTAAGTGATGTTTGCAATGTCCCATGGAGGTGTAGCCCTACATTCTGGGCAAGGAGTTGGGACTCAGAAAATAAAAAATCAAATAGTTGGTTGAATTTCTTGGCTGAAATGTTTCAAACTGTGTTGGTTTTTATCTTCAGGATTTCTGCAGCAGTTTCTGGATTCACAGCACAGCTGCTCTTGACTTTCTGGAAGCCACAGAGAGTAAGTACTTCTTCACATCAGAATGAGCTACTTCCCATGTCAGAGTTTCAGGCATTGAGGGGTGCTGGGAACCTTTAGGAAACCTTTTCCTAGTCTTCCACAGCATTTAAGTAAATGAAAGCAAAAAAAAAGAATCCAGTTCCCACAGGAACCTCCAGTACCCTTTTTAGACTGTATTCTATGCTCTAAGTCTCCTAACTTATTCAACTATTTTAACAACTAGACCCCTTCACTACTCCCTAATGAAAGAAAATCCAGCCAGTAGTTGGAATGAAACAGATTTCTTAGGCAAAATTAATACTCCCCTTAGATGTGTTTTTGTGTGTTTGACTTCACAACTCAACGCTGTATTTTTACCACAGTCTCTTGTGTATAATATACTAGGTCTTGAATAAATTATTTGAAGGCACAGCTTCCCTTACGATGTCTCAGATCATCATGCGTATGGTTCATCAGTAGGGCTGAAGGTCTTGGATTTGCTACTTAGACCCCTTCAACTGGCAGGGATGTTTGGTGGCACATGTAGGTTATCTTCATGTGGACCAGACCTAGAGCAGATCAGATTTCAGGGGTAGAAAAGTATCCATTTGAGGATGTCTGTGTGTGGGTAATGATAGGGGATGCACAGCTGAAGGCTCTGTTGAGATGGCACAGATTGCCACTGTAGTGCTAGGTCATGGCAGGGATGTGGGGAGGTACAAGCTGGGATCCTAGTGGAAAATCTTGCAGTGACAAAAATGTGTAGGAGGTGAAAGTCAGTAGTTAGAGCTTGGCTTTTGGGAGGTGTTAAAAGGCATGAAAGGAAACTGGTTGGGACTGTAGAAAGAGGTTAGGGTTGAGGAAAAGCTCATGTGTGAAGGGAAAGGATATTCCCCTTGATCCTTCTCATTTGCCAGAAATGTCATGGTGGTTACCAGCCCTGCGTGACTCATCAGTAACTTGGACATGAGAGGTGGGACCACCATTAGTTAGCTGGGCTGGACTTTTATTCCAACTAAAGTTGCTTCTATTAATGAAATGAACGTAATTACCTGCATGAGAACCTGGCAATAAAACATTGCTATTTTGCACAAAGTGGCCCAGAACCTGAATTGCTGCAGACACAGCTGTGTTCTTGCAGTCTTCCCTGCGTATAAGCAGTACTGGAGTAGGTTGTTTTTCCTGACTAATTACATGTTTTCCTTCTCTTGCCTCCCTAGTTCCACTGCCTGATACCAGGAACAATCACAAATATGCAGCATTGAATAAACAACTAGATGCTTCAGCAAAGCATTTGTGCCTACACACAGCTCAGTTGCTTCAAATGGCCAATCCGTACCTTGGAGTGATGGCAAGAACCCATTCAAGAAATGAATAAAGGGCTTTTATAACCTTGGGCAAGTGGTCTCCTCGTGATGATGTCAAAACAAAAAGTATAATTTGGACAGGAGACTTGTTTAGGGATCCTTTGTGAGGAGAGAAAGACTAAATATCCTTAGAGCAGGTAGCAAAACTTTTCAAGAGGACACACAAAAATATGTCACTTATATCTCTTTTTAGAAGAAAACACGTTACGGATCAGTGTCTCTGGAACAATTTTGCTTTATGCTCTGTCTTTCACAAGTCTGAAGAAGGAAGTCTGTGAGGCAGCAGAGCAATTGCTGTATTCAGTGGCATGGCCCATGGGAGCGAAGAAGCACTGTTTGGGGTGGGGGTGTTGGCTACACAATAGCGATGGAGCTATTTGGGAAACACTTTCATACAGTTTTATGAGAGAGAGAGAAAATAGGCTTCTATAGAAATAACTTTTACAACTCAGTTGATTTAAAAGAGAATGAGAGTGCAATGAGGCTGCTTTTGTTCCAGCAGAGGACTTTACAGGGTGTATTGTCTCCCGATGTTGCTGTGGCTTTCTGCAGGTTGGGGCTCAGTGGGCTGACTCCCCTTGGTTTTCCTTCCTCTCCTTCTAAAGCCAGCAATGGGGCTCAGTTGCAACATGTAAGGCACAAGGGAAAGAGGATTTCCTTAAAAAAACAAACAAAAAAACTCTTCCCTCTACTGGGGCTTGGCACAATGGGTAATAATTAAAAAATTCACCCTGCTGTCTTATGGTAACAAGATCCCTGTTGCAGTCCAAGAGTGCCTTTTTTCTTCCTGGGACCTGTGGGATCAGGTGCTACATGGTCAAAACTCCAAAATAGTAATTTCAGTGCCACTGGGCACTGAGAGATCCCTTACAGAAAATAATCTAGTGTCAGAAAATGTCTTTCTGCTCTGGAGCTGTACTGGTATCTGTATGGAGCGAGAGTGTTACACTCTTGCAAATGCCTGTTCCAGATGAGAGGTTATGTTTATGCTCTGTTGAAATAGTCACTATTAATAGATTTGAATTAGCTGTTATTAAAAAATGAGAAACTAGTACTGGGAAGTCCAGCCCGAAAAGTGAAATGTGGTGCACACACTGAACTGGCAAGAGTCCCACAGGCTCACATGCAGGCATACCTAAAAAGTAACGGCAGTTGTGGGCATCACTGCAAAACCTCCCTCCTGGCCCCAGAACTTTCTCCTATAATCTCAGAGATAACCCAACCTGGACATCACATGCAAGGGATGACACCGTGTGACCTTAACAACACACATGACTCTAAGGTGTCCAGATGAGCAGGGAAGGATCAGTGTTACAATCTTTTTCTGAACAGATGCTTCATTCTGGATAAATCACCAAAGAATTGAGATATGATTCAAACCATGTACACTGCTGGTATCAAAAATGAGCCATGTCACTTTGACTTTTAAGAGACAGTGATGCCTTGGCTAGAGAGGTAACCTGATGGCAAAGCACAGCGGTGCTGGCTGGAGGATTCGCATCAGCGATGTTTCTCATGTTGCTAAACCGCCAGAAGTTAGCCTACACTTCAGGGAGGAAATGTTTGCCATCTACTTCCCTCTGTTGACTGAGTTACTGAAGTACACTAAACTTGGGTAAACTGAAGGCGAATCTCACAGACAATGAATGAAGTGGGGTTGAAAGGCAGACAATACGCCAGATTCTTGGCACTGATGAGCTGTGGAGGTTTGCTCAAAATATTGTAATGGCTGAGGATTAGCTCCCTTTGCTCTAAGTTTGAGCAGCCTCCTTTATATAAGACCATGCTCTGAAACAGAAAAGACGTGTCTTATGTGTACGCACTTTTGCAGGTGCTTTGTCTTTTTTATGTCTAAATAATAACACACCAACCTAAACTTTTCTTTGCATTAAACTGTCAGTCATCACTGCCACTTGTCATAAAATCAAGGAGGAAAATGAGGCAGAACTACAGTTTTCTTGTTCCAATACAATTTTTGAAGCAGCAGCTTTGTATTAGTCACCACAGCTACCAAGTGCAGGCAGCGGTTCAGGGGAGCTTTCCAAGAGTATTCCTTTCTGTCACTGAAATGCTGGTATACTCACACTGGCTGGGAGGCTCAGTTTCCAGTCCTTCATGGAGTGCTATGGAAATGTAGTATGCATTATAGAGAGATACCTTTATTAAAGCCTAACAGCTCATTTGCACTGGAGTCAAACTGAGTAATATCTGTCATCCTGTCCTGCTCTGCCTTGACCACAGAGTGTACGTTTCCCTCTTCTGAGCAGGGAGAAGTGGCAGCAGTGACTCATGTTTGACACTTATGTAATTTGACATGAAAATCATTTCCACTGGAGACTTGCAAGACCCTGGCTTGCAAGTTTCTTTTGTTTTCTCACTACTTCTCTGGCATCCTCCTACGTGACACTGTGTTTGAAAATGCTAAAAGGGATGCTCAGTTGACATAATATGCACGTGATTTATTTTCTGCTGACAGAAGAGTATTACTCAAAGGGGGTCAGCTCTGTACAAAGCACTCTTCAAATTTGAACATATTTCTGTTTGCACTGGTTGCCTGAGACACACTGCAAAACAGCATGTCTGTGCCCAGAAACAGATTTCATCCGTGACAAAGGCACCTTCATGGCCTTGACATGATTCTTCTTCTGGGCCTATGGGTGGCTTTGAAGTGCCCCCTGAATTGATTACCAGAGCACCAAAAGCTCTGTATTATCTTTTGAGAAGTGAGCTGAAGTGCCCCATCATCTGCTGGACACTTTGTCGCAGCTCATCCTGTGCTGAGATGCTACTGTCTGGGAGAGAGCTTAGACATACTGTGGATCTCTTTAAGAGAGTAAATCTTTTAAACCTTTTTTTGGCAACAAGATGGGATCATCTGCCCATCTGCAGAATATATTGGCTGGCCACCACATGGTAGCTGTCAGAAATAGCCATGGGATCTCCTGAACGTGCCAAGGAATGCTGCAGCTCTTTCTTGGTGGCCTTTGATCACAGGCACAAGCTCATGATTTGCTTGGCTCTGTTCAGCAGATATATGTTTTAGGACTCTGGTTTTAGCTGTCATCACCAAGCATCATTTGTTGTTATCTTTACTTCAGGCCTGCTCTGGTACCAGTGGATTTGCTGAAAGGTCAGCCATTTTTTAATACTGGGATGAACTAGTTTCTTCCTTCATTTGGCTCCTACATGGTGCTGTGCTCACTTTGAATATCCTGCCAGAATCCTAAATAATCCTAAATGACATGGGATCACTACTGAGCTCTTCTCATGGCAGTTTATTCTGGTTCCCTCAAATATTCTGGGTGATGGGCCACTGGGAGCATGCCCAAAAACATATATCATTAAATCAAGTGAGCATAAAGGTTCCATCATTTACATCTTTCTCCAAAAGGACCGATAAAGAACTGCCTCTTTGGGGTGGATTAAAATAGATATAAGTAATCTTTGCAGTCCTCTTCACAGATGCCTAACAACATGTCTTTGACTTTAGGTTTAGCACTTAACATGATGGTAGAATTAGAGAGGATGGACAGTGCCGTGGCCTGGCTTTGGACTTTGAGGATAGGTTGGTTCGTGACTGGGAGTTATGGTAGAGCAGGCAAGCTCCTCCATGCATTACTTCTTGCTGTCAACACAAGACTAGTGTTGCTGTTGCCTGCATCCAGCACACGGAGACTTGCTCTTAATACATGCCACTGCTTAGGTACCTTGTTGAGATGTAGAGCCTATTATTGTTTATATGTCTTGTACCAAACCTACTATTCTGATGGCTTCATTAACAACACAGCAAGGATTGATAAACTCATGAGAGCTCTGGCGAGCAGAAAGGTCGGAAGGTAGCCCAACCAGAAAGTTCTGTGTCAGAGAATGGAGACATGCAGCTCCTGAGCTGAGCCTCACATGGGGTCACAGGTACTTAACCCTGCAACTTTTCCTTTCTTTGTAGAAAGCCAAAGACATTATTTCCTTTGCTGATATTGTGGGGTTTTTTTTTGTTTGTTTTCTTTTTTTTTTTTTTCTCTCCAGTTTGCAGTCAGATACAGGTACTGATTGTATATTCCTGATAAATGAATGAATGATTGCCACAGTTCTGGATCAACAGCAATGTACGTTCCATTTTAGGGAAAATTATGCCATGGTATCTTGATAAAAAGAAGGTGTTGTCTGAAGGGCCATATACGTGCCTTTTCTTATTTACTCAAGTGACTCTAAATGTTTCCTTTTTACAATGACTCAGCTTTTCAACTATGAGATTTTGAATGACCTATTTTGAGCCTGATTCAACATTTACCAACATTGTGGAACAAATGTCTGTTGGTGTTAGTGAATATTGAGGTCAGATCCTTTATTAGCCATGGAGAGATCAAATGAATGACCACATCTCTTAAGTGGTATTTTGTCCTTTTTAATTAAGTTTACAGTTAATTTTAAATTTTTTTTTTTAAAGTATGGTCAAAATACAAAGGTTTAAATCTGTAACNGAATGAATGATTGCCACAGTTCTGGATCAACAGCAATGTACGTTCCATTTTAGGGAAAATTATGCCATGGTATCTTGATAAAAAGAAGGTGTTGTCTGAAGGGCCATATACGTGCCTTTTCTTATTTACTCAAGTGACTCTAAATGTTTCCTTTTTACAATGACTCAGCTTTTCAACTATGAGATTTTGAATGACCTATTTTGAGCCTGATTCAACATTTACCAACATTGTGGAACAAATGTCTGTTGGTGTTAGTGAATATTGAGGTCAGATCCTTTATTAGCCATGGAGAGATCAAATGAATGACCACATCTCTTAAGTGGTATTTTGTCCTTTTTAATTAAGTTTACAGTTAATTTTAATTTTATTTTTTTTAAAGTATGGTCAAAATACAAAGGTTTAAATCTGTAACTGCAAAGATTTTACTTTGAGGGCATATTTATTTGTGACTGACTGTTGTAGCACCATCAGTTTTTCTTTAGAATAATAAAAAGTGAGATAATGTTTCAAAACCCAAAATTAATTCAGTATTCTGAGGGATGAAAACATGAATGATCAAAAGCAATTAAGTGCTAACATAATGCAAAACATTTGCAGCACTTACTAGTGATGTCCAGTTAAAGAATTCCATATATATTCAGAACGCCACAGCCATTTCATTATAGAACAGAATAGACTAGACTATTCCATTGGAAGGGAACTATAACCATCGTCTAGTCCAACTGCCTGACCAATTCAGAGCTGCCCAATTTAAAGCATGTTACTGAGGGCATTGGCCAAATGCCTCTTAAATGCTGACAGGCTTGGGGCACCAACCACCTCTTTATGAAGGCTCTTCCAGTGTTCGACCACCCTCTCAGTAAGGAAATGCTTCCTAATGCCCAGTCTAAACCTCCCCTTGTAATCCATTCTCTTTTAAGAAACCATGAAAATGGTCCCAGTTTAAGTAAATTAAGTAAATCAGATTGTGATTAATGGGAAAAAGGAAAAGAAACTTAAGTAATTTTGCAGATCCACATCTGGTTTTTGAGAGGCAAAGTTAATTCTTCACAAAGTAAAACATTTCTTCAGTTTGACAACAAGTATTGGATTTGGTGCAATTCCTTGTGTGTGACTTAAACAGGTTTCCATAGGGTAAGCATTTCACTGTTTCAAGAAGCACATATGAATTAATGAGGTTCAAACACTCAAAATTATGTGTTACCTTATTATTTATGTTGTCTTATCCCCTCATGCAAATCCCTGAGGAGGACCTGCATTTGCCATGAAATACTTTTACCAGGACTTGTGAGTATTATCTTATTTTATGCTAAGATGGACAAAATAGATAAGATGGGCTAAACCGGACATATTTTAGAAACTCTCTGCCTTCTCCTTTGCATGTTTTTCTCTACCATGGCCTCTGAGACTTCTTTTGCCAGCAAATATTAAGCAGGTTGCAGGAAGAGGTGGTATCCTTTCTTTCTAAGATGTTCAATAGCTCTTGGGAAGTTCATGGATTCACATTCTTTTATGACTGTTGTACCAAAGGAAGCCCAGTGCCATGCGCAGGCTTACTGAGAGGATGTGTAGCTTTTAAGGGTAATTAGGGCAGTTGCTTGGAGGACTTGGGTCGTGAGAGAGGCCCAATTAATGAAAGCAGGTAGCATGTGAGTCATCCAAAGTGTGGGTGAGAAGTAAAGAGAGCTTTAATTTCTGCTTTGAGTTGCCTTGAATTTAATACTATTTATAGGAACGGTGTCTGTGCTTACAGCAGCTTTCCAAAGACAGCTTAAAATGTCAGTGGTGGCCTGGGTGTTTGCAGCTAGCTGAATGAAGGACATTTTCACCAGAACCGCGTACCTATCTGACCTGCTGTTTGCAGGAATGGCTGTTCTGTGTCTTGCAGGTGGCCACTGGCTCAGGAGGAGGTTGTTTATATGCTGGACTGTAGACTATTTATCCTCTTCTGAATGAAGAATCCTCCTTGCTGGTCCCTTGCCAAAGGGTGTTTTTTCCTGAAGTTTTTTTGATAATTATATTAAAATAATTTTATGATTTCATATGGAGTTGTTAATGCTTTGTAGATTGTATTAGAGGCATATCATACCCAAAGCCTATGAAGATGTGTAGTTAATCGTTTCTCCAGTAGCAGGCTGATTGTTGCACTTGCTATTGAAAGTGCCACATTTGTAATTTCTTAGTAGAGTTCCTCAGATTTAGGTGTAATAAAATATCTGCAGTTACTGGCATGGTTACTTCTGTTGATGTGTAGCAGCTACCTCATGCAATGCAATGAATAACATGAATACTCGTAGTATCACCTACAAACCCACTTTCTTTTGTCTTCCGAAAGTCTGTTGCGATGTGATTTAGCTCCATCTCCAGGCATTTTCTCAGAAATAGCCCTCAAGATGGTAAGATTCATGAGTCTTACCTAATTCTGAGAAAATTGTGGAGTTGTTCCAACTCTTCTTTAGGCATTTTGTGGATGCCCCATCCCTGGAGGTGTTCAAGGCCAGGCTGGATGAGGCTTTGAGCAACCTGGGCTAGTGGAGGGTGTCCCTGCCCATGGCAGGGGGGTTGGAACTTTAAGGTCCTTTAAAGGATCTTTAAGGTCCTTTCCAACTCAAACCATTCTATGATTTTATGATTCTATGATTTTGATATATCAGATTCATAGTCTTTCTTTAAGGCTAGCTGCTGAGTAAAACTGCAACTGCTCTAGCTACTTGCAGCTGTATTTGCAGCCAGCCCTTGTCTGGCCAAGTGTAATGGAGATAATTTCATATTTTCATGTTTCCTTTCTTTCAAGACCACTGTAAACATAGTGGTCACTTGAAGAACAATGCTGTCTTCATAGTGATGCAAAGATGTGAAATCATGTTTTAAGCCTTTTTCTTAGTGAGATAATATGTGCTGTGCAAAACCTTTTCTATGCTTTCAGTCAGCTATAGCTTCTACTAAATGGCTAGTGGAAAGAAAATAAAAGTAATTGTTAACACCAGAATAACAAATAAGTCACTGAACGGAATAGGGAGAAAGATCATGTTTTCCCATGTTATGCAAGCCAAGAAAAATTAAGTTTATGGTTATATCTATGCTTGGATTCATTATCAGAGTATTTGTGTTTGATTTCCACTGCAGAGAGGGAAAACTCAATACTACGTTTAGCAGAAATCAATATACTGCTTAGAAACATGCTCTGTTTCTTTTTTTAATAATTCATTTTAGTTTGCACTCCAGATCTGCACATCATCCTATGCTGGGCATAGGACTTCAGAGCTACAGAATGCATACAGAGCTCTTTAGCAGGCTAGAATACTTAGTGATTTCTTGTTTTTTTCCTGCCTTTAAGTCCATTGGAAAATAGTCTGAAATGTAGTGGGAAAAATGAGAGATACAGGTTACACCTATATGCTTCGTTCTCCTGGGAAGCAATTATCTTTAATTTAGAAAACTCTTCCCTCCCTCTCTTTGCCTGGAAAACACACAGAAAGCTACAGGTAAAATAGTATCTGACTGCATGGTGGTCCCTTTGTGTTACAGGACAGGGAAAAACAGGGATCCCCTTCTAGTGCACAGAATTATTCTCCTCCAAACTAAGAAAAATCTAATCTCTCTCGGAAAGAAGTAAATTGGGAAGATGCAAAAATATTCCCTATATTGTATTGGTCCAAATAAAAGGAGAGGATTTTTTCCAGTATCAAAACATAAAAATTCCAGTTGTCCGTATAATCTGGGACAGCGCTCCATGCTTACAGTAGTAAGCAGTAGCATCTCTGGGTGACCTATGCTAGCTAAGAGAGTTCTCATGTGGCAGCTTTTCACCCCGGGCAAGAAGCTTAGCAAATACAAAGCGTGCATGGGTATCCATTCGCAGTGAGTCAAAAGAGCTGCTCCACTTCTGACACCCTGCATGGAGAAAGACCCTCTCCTTAGGGGAAGCACTACTGTCTGGCTGGTTACTGCCAAGAGCAGGAGCTGCCTTGTGCAGGCCAGGAAGGCACATCTGTATGTCCGTTGTGTAAGGTGCTGAGCATGTTTGTTAAAACAGACAGATCCTCAAGAGTTACGCTGCTTAATGTGGGAGGAAATAGAATAATTTGGGAACAAACTGACAAGCAAACTGTACTTTTGAGGGATGACTGCCATCATGCTGGTGTTTGAGTAGGGGATGGGTAAATAGGGTTCAGAGAGTTGGAAAGCTGATGGTCTGCATGAACAGAAGACCTTTGTCCAGGAAATTTCCCTTCCTTGCCAACAAATTCAAAGTTTCTTGCCTATGTCTCTTTTTTTTTTGAAAGAACTGATGAGCTGCTTGAAGATGTAGTGGATAGTACACACCACTATGAGGTGAAATCAAACACCTGTGGGGCTCACAGTCATGGGCTGTGATGAATACCATAAGTTTACATTGGCCTCAAAAAGTGATTTAGATACATTAATAAAAGAAAATATAACAGGGATGTTAACTGTATTAGGTAATTCTTGCTCAGGCGGCTTCAGCAGTGCCTGTTGTTGGAGGCCAGAGAGGCATTGCCATGTGCCCGTACTGCTCTTACACTCATCTTTGAGCATCTGTTACTGCCCACCAGCAGCAGCTAAGTAATGGGGCCAAGTGGGTGCTTGCTTTCACCCAGTGCACCTGCTCTTGCAACTGAAGGTTCAAAAGAAGAATTAATCAAACCTGGCAGATATCATTCTTGCAGTTAGGTACTTGTTTAATTCAGAGGGATAGAGTAGGAGGAGTCTGGAAAAGCTTGAAAAATTGGTCAATGTGTTGGGGAGTTGCTCAGAGTCACTGGACAAACCCACAAGCCCTGCCTGACCCTCCCCCTCCTACCTGCCTTTGGGAGAGGTCTCAGCGCAGAGCTGCAGTGAAGGGAAGGAGGTGGCAGAGTGGCTTGGGGAGTCAGCCTCAGCATCATAGCAGCTGATTGGACTTACCCAATGCCTCCTGGAGGAGAGAGGGAATCAAATCTGCTTTAATACTCACAAAAACCCCTAGGACTATCTGGGCTTTAGTAGAAAAGGACAGGAGCAGTCAGCTTGGCTGCAGGAAGAGTGGGGACCCACAACATGGGAAGCCTTGAACCTGCTGTGCTGGGGAAAAGAGCGCCAGAGTTGGGTGGAGGACAAACTGCCAGCTGTGCCTTGACCCGGGGAGTCTGTGGAGAGCTGTGCAGGCGTGGTGGCTCTGCCTGCCCTCCACACCGGCAGTGAGCTGGAGCCCATGTAGCTGTGTGGTGGAGCCTCTGTAGCTGTGTGGTGCCTGCTTGTGCTTGTGCTGGTGTGTGCCAGGACTCCCAGCGTGGAGCTGCTTGTCTGGGGAGAGCCTGTTCTCAAGCTTGCTGAGCTCAGCTGGCCCTGACCCCAGGCCAGGGAGCTTCGGGCTGTTTGGATGCATCCTTGCACATGTGCTGCAAGAGCCAGCAGATGCCTTGGGCAATGCAAAGGACTTTGTACAGCCAAGGCTTCTTGCTACATCTATGAGCATTAAATGTGCCTCAGCATGGACGCCAAATGGTGCAAATAGCCCATGTCTCAGTAAACAACCACAGTGTCCAAGGAACACAGCTGTGTGCAGGCTGCCTGGTAGGAACGTGGGACTCCCCAACCATGCCTGGGACCTGCCAGGCAAAGCAGCAGCTCGCACTGGCCAAAAGTATGCCTGGCAACACTGTCAATTCTGCATGTTCCAGAGGTCTGGAAGAAGATGTCTGAGTTGCCAGCTTCTTCGTAAAATTGATAAGTAGGAAAGAATGATATTAGGTAGCTTTTTAAAAAAATATTTTTAACTGTCTCCTCCTAGTCCTCCACAACTATGTAGCTCTGAAAGAAGAATCTGTCTTTGGCCTTGATGTGGAGAGACTGACCGCTGTGGATAAACACAAAACCAATGAGAAATAATGAGGAAGAATCTCTTTAATTTCAACATTGTAAATTCCTGCTTGGTTTGCCACTGAGCTGTATCAAAGCTATGGAGATGGCCTCTGGAGAGAACAGAGATGCCTACCAGCTTTCAAAAGTCATCGTGAATCTAATAGAAAAATACTGACCTTTTAAGAACTGGTCCAAGCATTTGATTATTGCATAAAGCAGGAGGGTAAGAATGTACTGAAAAATAAAAAAGTAGTATAATTTTTACAGTCAGCTCTAACATGGAGCCATCAGCTGGCCAGGACATGCAGATAATATCCAAGGCTGATGACCTGCTATGAGCTGGGGAGCACAGGGGCACACACCCTCACAGCAGTATCAGAGCTGGAGAGCATCTTGGATGGTTCCAGAGTGCAGCTCCCTGGACAGCCTGTTGCCCTGTGCACCTTCCCACCGGACCCCTCCTGAGGTCATGTCGATGGGGGGGAACCCAAAGCAGAAGCAGCACTGCCAACTTTTTCTTGTCCTCCTGCAGCTGCTGCCAATTTTCTGCTATTTCCCAGTGGCAGCCGGCAGCCTGTCTTCTCTCCCTCTGCTCTGCTGCAGGTTGTGGCTGGGCGGGCAGGCACCCAAGCGGACATACCAGGCTGGGTCGAGTCAGGCTCCCTCCAGCATTGGTAGGGTGTCTTAGGAGCATGGCACAGGACTGAGCTGGCTTCATGGAGACATCTAAAGGTCTAACAGAAACTGTCAATTCAGGTATGGTCTGTGTTTTGTGAGCAAGGAGCTGTGCTGCTTCCAAACCTGTCCCTGGATAAATGCAAACGTGCCTTTACCAGTGCTGTTCCCGAGCTCATACCTCTGTCAGGGATAATCTGCAATCCAGGCAACTGGTTCTTGGTTCATTGACAGCTGTTCATATGCCACAGTGCTCCACCAGTTTTTTTCATCATTTGCAAACGTGTAAGTGTAAAACGCAGTGCAGGAAGGGATGTCCCAGCTGTTGAGTCTCGTTGCTTCTGTTGTGAGCATCACTCTTTCCTAGTCTGCTTGAAATCCAGCTGAAAAGCAGTGAGGTTTTCCTGCTTCCACCCTGCACTAGGGAGGGCTGGTTCAGACTCCCTGGGGGGGTAGGAACGAGTTCCTAAAGTCCAGACTAACAGAACAGCAGATTTTAACCTGTTTATTCACATGGCTACCTTATCCTTTAGCTTATACAACGCCTGCCCAGTGCTGTATTCTTAAGGAAATCTAGACAAAGTAGTGAAATTTGCCCAAAGAAAAAGTACTGTCTTTTATGTTGCATGTGAACCCAAATCCAGATTTTAGGGCAAATATATAACATCAGCATCCACGGTGCTCTCAAGAAGGATTTCAGGATAGAGTACATCTTGACAGGCTTTTCCGAGTAAAATTTACTGTCCGTAGTTGCCTGTTAAATAATTAGAGCTTGCCCTCTTCTGGTCACAAGCAGTTGTACATGGGGATTTTTTGTGACTTTCTGGTAACAGGTGGAAATTATTATCTAAAAGACTCTGGCAAATTGTATCTTTTAAGGGTTAATGTTTTAAAAATGTATTTTATTGCGGTGTACTTGTTTTCCAAAGTTTGTTTAAAAGTCTGTCACAACTAAAATAGCTAAAAGAAATTTAGGTTGAACCTTGTTTTTTTCCTTATATCACACTTGTCGGACCATATCGTGGATAATGCCTTTCATGTCCTCCATCTTCAGGAGCTGCCCAGGTGCTTCCTTTTCTGGGGCACATTTGACCAAAGGCAACCTGTTACAATAGGAAGACATTTTCCATCAGCTGTTACTGCCACTCAAAAGAAAAGGAAACTGGCATCGCATGGTGAACTTGAAAAAGGAGAATGTAAATTATTGATTAATTATATACATTCCTATGATCTTTGTGGACAGTTGAAAAGGAACCTCCATTAGTTCCCCCAGAGCACAGGTTAAAGCTCAGGTGCTATGAGAGCATCAGTGTAACACTGAAGCTGTGAATGGCTGAAGCACAGACTTTTTATTGTACATTGGAGAACCCCCTAGTCCATGGGCAGTCTTCAGCAGATTTTTGTTTCTGCTGCTCACAGAGCTATAGGTTGTATTTACATAGGTACTAAAGTCTGTGTTTTAGGCTCCTCTGTCTTCTGCCCTGTTTGCAAGTATTGGGGTGGAGGTGGAGAAAGAGTTCAGTTTTTTCCAAGGATACCAGTTTCAGGGTTGACCATCCCCTCTCCTCCACTGGGAGGTGAAGCCTGCTTTTCAAATGCAAGAGTTATTTCATGTTTCATTTAGCCACTGAGCTGCTGCTGGTTTTTGGTGATAGCTTTTCTTGCAGATCTCCATATTTCTGATGTTATTTTTATCATCTCCTCAGTCTCTCTTCTGAGATGGTCACTGTATTATCTGTTTCTTTCCAGACATAGAATCATAGAATAGTAGAAGGATTTGGGTTGGAAGGAACCCTAGAGAACATAAAGTTCCAACACAACTCCCCCCCCAGGCAAGGCAGGGACACCTTCCACTAGACCAGGTTGCTCAAAGCCTCATCCAGCCTGGCCTTGAACACCTCCAGGGATGGGGCATCCACAACTTCTCTGGGCAATCTGTTCCAGTGTCTCACCACCTTCACAGTAAAGAATTTCTTCCTAATACCTAGTCACGTTTGAAGTTTCAGTCATGCAGATCTTCTCAGTCATGAGAGTTTCTGATGCTGGTGTTGCAATGGTTGTAATTCTGGCTGGAGTATTGTTCCACACAAAAATAGGTTTTGTGGTTTTGCAGCTACCCGTGGTGGTGCCACTCATGTTACACTGGAGTTAAACCTGAAGGTGTCTGGGCTCGGTCTTCAGATTTCATAATTTGCCTTATATAAAGACCTAGTGTAAGCTGTGCAGGAGACTAAACAGATATCCTTCAGAGGAACTCCTTGCAATCCCCAGTGTATTGTGGTGGATGCCAGCTACCCACCCAGCTCTTCTACCCCTCCACTGCTCAGCAGGACAGGGTGGAGGGAGAAAATAAGATGGAAGAAAAACCTCGTGGGTCAAAATAAAGGCAGTTTGATAAAGCAAAAGCAAAGGTCATGTGCAGAAGCAAAGGAAAACAAAATATTTATTCTCTGCTTCCCATCAGCAGGTGATGTCCAGCCACTTCCAGGGAAGCAGGGCTTCAGTATGTGTAGCAAATAGTCTGGAAGAAAAACGTCATAAATAACGAATGTTCTCCTTTCCTTCTCCTTTCTCTTCACTTTTGTTGCTGAACATGACATCGTATCGTATGGAGTATCCCTTTGGTCAGTTTGGGTCAGCTGTCCTGGCTGTGTCCCCTCTCAAGACCTTGCCCACCCCCAGCCTGTTGATGGTGGGGCAATGTTGGGGAGGCAGCCTTGATGCTGTGGGAGCACTGCCCAGCAGCAGCCAAAACACTGGTGTGTCATCAGCACCTCCCTAGCTACCCATACAAAGCACAGCACTGTGAGGGCTGCTGTGGGGAAATTAACTCCATCCCAGCCAGACCCAGTGCAGGTATTTAGCGCTGATCCTGTTCCTAAGCCTGACCACTGCACGGCACTATTGCACCAGCATCACTGCGGCACCAGCATCGCTGCGGCACAAACATCACTGCGGCACCAGCCCTGAGGAGTGGGGAAGTTTATCTATAATTCTCCCATGGTTCATGCCGCCCTAAATGTAGGCTTTAAACCGTGTCTGTCTCCTTCTGGGAGACGAGAGAGAAGTATTTCTCTTTGTATGGTTTAAGGTGCTGGGCGTAAAGGTCTCTCCTACAGCGATCACAGAGCCGGTCCCTCTGACAGGAATGCTGCAAGGCAGACAGGGGACAGCTCTGCATGTGTGTGTGGCACTGCTGTACATCAGTGACGTGTTTGGGGATTCGGGAGTGAAGGAACAGACAGACGTTGCTATTTGGCTACAGAAGGGTTAGGATTTTGTTCCAGTCATGCAAAAAAAAATCCTCCAAAACAAAAACCCTCCACATGACAAGGACTGTGATAACAAAGAGAAAAAGGCATTGTTTTCAAGTTCTGGATCAGTCACGGGTTTAAACCCTACATGCAAGCTTCCTGACTTTGGAAATATTTGAATTTGCTTGGGCATAATTTTTGTGGCTTCAGTAGGACCACGCGAAGTGTGACAGTTCTGAATCATTTGTGTTTGATTACTTGGGCAGTGTACTCCTGGCAGCCTTGACGTAACTTACAGCTTCCTTAGCTAAGAGGAAAGAGAGCACTACCCTCTTTTCTCGGTGTCCTGTGCAGCTCTGCCCTGCTGCTGAGCCATCATATATCTCAGTGAGAGGAGGGAACATCTGCATGGTGCAGCGCCAGCACTCCAGGCTCCCTCCAGTCCTGAGGGAGCTTTTGGGCAGCAGAAAACACTCTGCATTGCAGCATCAGCTGTGCACAGCTCACAGCGTGCGGCTGGGCATCTGAAGTTAATCAAAGCAGCAGCCTGACTCCACTTGCTATTGAATTAAAAATAAACAGAGATATTTCAAGTAGCCAGAATAGTAATACTTTAAAAATGGATGTTTTGAGCATTTTCTCTCTGTGAGCATTTTCTTCTCTGTGACATCCAGTGATAGGACAAGGGGCAATGGGTTCAAGCTGGAACACAGGAGGTTCCACTTGAACATGAGAAAAAACTTCTTTAGAGTGAGGGTGACAGAGCACTGGAACAGGCTGCCCAGANCATTTTATTACTTTTCAAGTTGACAGAACCTTAATCTGTAGCTCCGCAAGAGACCCATGGCACCAATATGCTTTTGCCAGCACAAGGAAGGAGGAGCTAGGAAGGCAGTACTAAAGCAAAATATAAGGAAATAGGAGTAATATAAGGAAACAGCCATGCTGTAGCTCTCCAGATATTTTATTATTATTGATTAAATATGCAGTGTGCTTGCAAACAGGCTTTCAAAATATAGTTATACCTTAATAAAATGAACTCCAGACCTACACCTGTTAAAAGACCTAAGTGAAGAGGAGCAGAGCATGGGCTCCAACATGGGTCTACAGTGCTCACACTGTCTTGTTCTTCACTCATTTCCCTGGTACAGTCTTGGTACCACTGAGAAGCATTTCCCAGCCAATGCCCAGACCTGTGCTGGGATGGGCAAGTGCCAGGGACCATCCCAACTGCCACTTTGGATGTGGACACCCTCATTTGTGGGAGAAGAGAGTTCAGCCACATGGAAGTGAGGCAGGTTGCCCTGCTTGGCCCCAGCATCAGAGATTTGTCCTTGGCCTGTTCTCCGAGCAAGCACAGCCAGCAGAACAAACAGGAAAAGGGCTTGAGGCACGACCAGAGTTTGTCCAGGGAAAACTGGAAGTGACTTGCCATTGGGAAATGAAACCAAAATCCAAGAGCCCTCACACCGAGATCCTGGACCTTAAATTGAAATATAAGCTTGACTGAATGACCTTTTTTACTGGGGCTTAAAGCAATATACAAAACTTTAAAGGCTTGGCAACACTCAAGCTCATGACATCCAGATTAAAAGTTTGCTATTTGGTTTCTCTGCCAGGCTTACTTCTGGTAATTCTGCCAGAAGGCAAGGAATTTAGGCAAGGAAACCCAGCTGCTGTAACACATTGAGTACTCCTCTCATTCAGTGGAACAGAGCTCATTGCACACAGAGCTGAGCTTGCAGCCTTGCACCTGGATCAGCTTCTGCTTCTTTTTGACTGCAGGCCAAGTCTTCCAGGGATACAACTTGGATCTGTAATAAAATAGGCTGCATAGGTCAGAAACTGACTGTTGCAGGTCTGGTGCTTTTGGCCCATCTCTCTGAAAGAGGAAGTAAATGGTGCCACTTTCATTATTTCAAACCAGAAAACTAATCCTACAGACAATTCTCGATCACCTGTCCACTTCTAACTGGGGTCTGATCCAATTTTACATCTCAGCTCTGCAGCTCAGCTGCTTCCCTACCAATTTTGTGTTTTAAAATAAATCCTCTAAGTGAATCCCTTTTACCCTGAAAATCAGTGTGTTAACAGACAGAATCTTGCTGCATCTATTCATTTATGTATCCAGAGTTACATTATTCAATTTTCTTTCCCCAAATTGCCTTTTTTTTTCCCGCAATATTGAGTTAGGATTAAGGGGTGTATGTGGATGCGCGTGTAGCTAATTCTCTTTTTTAATAAACTCAGTGCTAGAGGTCACATTCATAGGCTCAGTTTATATGGTAATCTTTACAAACAACCAGCCTGAGCACTGGAAAGCACAAAGCAGAGGGTTAGTCCTGCATTATCAGAGAAATAGGCTTGATTTATTAACAGGTCTTATTTAAGTCTCATTTCCATGCTTTTATGACTACATTAGGTTTTCACTTCACATGGCACATGTCAGAGAAGTAATGGAGCGAGAGAAGAGACAAGCCCTTTTTCAGTTCACAGAACCCCAATTCTTTATTAATCACAGCTTGCTCACAATGACATACAGGAAAATAGCACTAATGAAGAGTAGAATATGCAGGCAGGAACCTCCGGGGGGGTAGGGACAACTCCAAAACTGCAGCGATTTTGGGGATGATGTGTTAGGTTTGGTGATATTGTACTTGGCACAAGCACCCTGTCTAGTCATTCCTCCTGCTTCAGCCCTCTTAGTCCTAGATGTCTGCCACTAGGTAGGGTTGGCTAACACTGAAGAGTAAAGGTCATGACAAATGGAAGTCAGCAGTGTCAAAAAAAAGGTAACAACTGGCTCATGGGTTCCAGGTGAAATATTCAGTAGCTTCTTGTACTATTACACATGTAATGTGGTAGCATCAGATAAGTATCATAGATCATGGCACCTACAGATAAAGCCACTTGATGCTATCTATTAGTTGCTCCATCAATAAATTTTCAAGTGGTGAATTAAGCTCACTTTACAATTAGCATTTGTATGGCTGTTGGGCATCATCCAGAATTTGTCATAGGTTGACGGTTACAATGTGCCTCTTAAATTTGCCTCAGACTGATCCCACTTGCTTTCGTTATGTTGCACAGATGTATTTGTTGCCTCTCACCTCAAAAAGACGAAGCAACAAGCACTGCATGTGGCGATACAACCTCAATTATATAGCACACTACAGAGTCCTGCAGTGTAAGTTGCATTTGAAGAAACTACATTTTAAGAGCCTTTTATCTTG
Source organism: Syrrhaptes paradoxus (assembly GCA_013400615.1). Lineage (NCBI taxonomy): Eukaryota > Metazoa > Chordata > Aves > Pterocliformes > Pteroclidae > Syrrhaptes > Syrrhaptes paradoxus. The sequence continues at coordinate 250,706 of VZTO01023674.1, read as the reverse complement.
GATAGCTGAACGTGAAGTCACAATACCTGTGATCTAGTCACTGTTTCAACAAAGCTTATTGATGGCAAAGCGGTCTAGGTTATTAGGCAATGACTGGTCTCTAGCACCATAGAACTACTACTGACCTCGTGGTGGGTTGGAATGAAAGTTGCAGGGAATGGAATTAGACGTGAGGTGCTTCAAATGAACAGACCCAGCAAATCCAATCGAGTGGAAATAGACAACATCAGAAGCCTGTTACAGGACATGTAAGATTATGAAATAACTTGCATAATGCAATACTTGTATTTTTTAACAAAAATGTAAGTATTTACAAAATAAGATCCAAGTTTTTTAAACATCAAGCAAATCATTCTGCAAAGAGACCGCATTGGTTTTGTTTTTATTTTTGTTTCTTTTCTGAAGTTTTTTATTGAGTTCTTGATTTTTTTTTTTAAACCATGTCATACATTTCCCATACTGATATCGCATGATCCATAATAATATAGGCAGGGGGAGTTTACTAATGGTGGGGATGGGTCACATCCACCATTGCTGCTTTCAGCCAGACAGTTCCACCTGGAGCTCCTTGTTTCTACGGACCTCTGCAGCATGCCTCTCCTGGAAAACATCAAGAAGGGAAAAATCAAACCTTTCTCATTCTGCATGCTCAGGGAGGCCCCTGATGACAACCTGTTTTAGCTGTGCATTCGATGCTTGTGCAAAACTTGTTTCACAGCACAACCATCTTTAAAGGATGCAACCCAGGAGAGGTGTCATCCACCAGACCAGCCTGAGGCACGTTCGATGCTTATGTTCTGCTTATGCTCTGGAGCTCAGTCTTTTATCTGATATGGCCTCATAATCCTCAGCACCTCAGACAGTTTCATTTGAAAGGCCCACAGAGAGGTGCTGCTTGCAGCACAAAATGTGCCGCATGCATGAGCCACTGTATATTCAGATACTTCTGTGGAAATGGGCCTGTGGTCAGGAACACCAGCTGTCAAATGAATTTGGGAATGTTCTGCTTGGAGTGTTTATAAAACTATTATTTTTGGCAGCTGCTGGGTTTTAGGGTTTTTGGCTTTTGCCTTTCTCATTTCAACTGTCAGACTATCAGACTTCTGCTTCTTCTGTCTGATCACTGAAAAAAAACCCCCAGACAACCAAATGAGAAGCACAAGGTGACTACAGAAGCAAACATCCACCCTTATCTGACTTCAGTTTAAGGCACTCCCAAGGTATTCCCATCCATTGGAGGGTCTCTTACAGTCAAAAATTCACTGAAGTTAACGGTTAGCTTTTTATCATCGGAGTTGGACTGTGGCCAATACAGGCCAATACAGCTTACTGCATCGATTGACGCTATAAAGCACAGTTTCTTACAAGGTCCATAAGTCTGAATGCCAGATTTAATATGGGACCTGTTCCTTGCTCCTGTTAACTGCAGTATACAGAAGTTATCTTTGTTTGTAGGAGCTTCTAGACATCAAAACCTCAAGGTGTCCACAGTTCTGTGTAACTTCTGAATATTTTGACCCAGATATCTCACTTTTTATTTTGCTGAATATTCAGGGTTCACTTTTGTGTTGGCAAAACTGTATAGTCATGCAATCTTTAATTACTGGTCTCTACAAATGTTCCCAAATGAGTTATTGTCATTTTTGTTCAGAAGCTTTCTTTGGATTCCATGCACATATGCCATCATATTGCTGTGAAAATGGGGCTTAACAGTCTGTTGACATTAACCTAGGACAGAGAGATTCTTCAGCTGTCCTTCACATTTCCTTTTTGGGCTTCAAGGATGGCTAATTGACTTTTCCCTTTGTTTTCGCAAGCTTTGGGATATGTGCTTGCAAACTAATCTAATGTAAAAATGTCAAGTAATCCGCGTGCAGTATTTAAGACCAAGAATTAACCCATTTGCACAGTCACTTGTAACATCACCCTTTGGTTTCTGTTGTTTCTTTCCTGCTCTCTGAGACTTTTGTCTACCACAAAGAAGCAGAGGTGCTCATGGAGAATTTCTAATTGAAAACCACTGAGAGCTACTTTCTTTCTGTTAGTCAATCTACTAACATATTAGAAAGTTCATTATTGAGAGAAACAAGTGATCAGTCATGCAAAACTAATTATTTTTTTCTTAACACTTCTAAATTTTTATTTGTGTGGTTCCCTCTCTTGTGTGGAGGGATTGTTTTGGAAAAGGGCACACTTGGTCCTGCATGGTGACATTTGTGATTTACTTGTTTCCTCTGACTATACCAAAGATCTCCAAAAGAAAATTTACTCCCTGTTAGTTGCAAGACTTATGGAAGAACAGGCCCCTTTTGACGCGTAGGAAAGATTTTTTTCCCCTGTATTTTTTCATCTTTCTCCTCTGAGAAATCAAGAACTACAGATACAGGACAACTGTTTGATTTGTTAAATTACTTTTCTTAGAAGTTGAAATCTAAACACAAGTAGCATTTCGTTTGTTCACAGTACTTCTTAAAAGCCAGAAAATCAGCCTTTCTTGGGAGACAGTCCAGCAAAGGGCCATGAAGGTTAAGGAAATGAAACATCTCTCAGTCTCTCCTATGAGGAAAGGCTGAGAGAGCTGGGACTGTACATCCTGAAGAAGAGCAGCTCAGGGGAGATCTTACATAACCACCTGAAGGGAGGGTGCAAAGAGGACGGAGCCAGGCTCCTCTCAGTGGTACCCAGTGATAGGACCAGAGGCAATGGACATCAAATAGAACACAGGAGGTTCCCTCTGAACATCAGGAAACACTTTTCTACTGTGAGGGAACTGAGCACTGGCACAGGTTGCCCAGGGAGGCTGTGGAGTCTCCGTCCCTGGAGATATTCAAAAGACACCTGGACACGGTCCTGGACACCCTACTCTGGGTTGGCCTTGCTAGAACAGTGGGGTTGGAGCAGATGACCTCCAGAGGTCGCTTCCAGCCTCAGCCACTCTGTGATTCTGTGAGTATAGATGTTTAGTCCTTTTCAAAAGTGAGTGATGGTTTAGGTAGGCATCAGGGACTATGACTTAAAAAATGCTCAAGTGTAGCAACTGAGATGGGAGATACCCACAACACCTCTTCAATATACTGGTGAGATTTTCCTCTCTAGTCTAGAGTGAAGGATGATGGTGTGATTACCTTTTCTTGGAGACGTTCAATAAGAGCAGCTAAATTAGCTTCACGGTTTTCTTTGATCTGTTCCATTTTCAGTATCAGCTTTTCCTCTGCCATTTTGCTGAAGTTATTGTTCTCCTCCAAAGCCTTCTGAAGCACTTCTCGCTCATGTTCTCTCTTCTCTGCCAGATGTTTCAGCACCTGGGCCTCCTGGGACTGGAAACAGAGAGATATGGGCCTGAAATTAAATACTAGTGGAGCAAAAAAACCCCAAAGGGCAACAGTTCATTGAATTCGCAAAGCAGGTGAAGTTGGTTGCTTTGTTGTTACATTCACTGTTTGGAAAGATCACCTTTGTGTACAAAACCAGATTAGCTTCAATAACAGGGGCTTAGAGCTACCAGCTAAATGTGAAGTATGTGCCTGAGGCAGCAGCAAAGAAGTGCCCGAAGCCCTTCTGTTAACAAGAAATGCTGTCCTGTGTTACTGCCCTGGGCTGTCCAGATTACTGCAGTGGTTGCTTAACCTCTGACAGCTGCAGTCTTTTAGCTATGAGCATTTTATTAGCAGAGGTACAGGACTGGGGTCGGAAGGTATGTACAGTGTTAAAAAGGAGGTTGCCCACAGAGGAGAGGGGCATTTTTCACCTAGGTTGGACTATCTGTGCTTGAATAGTTAATAGCAGGCTTTGAAGTTTACTGTTGTGAAAGAGAAACAGAATCAATTCAGACAATGTTTTTTTTTTCCACATTATATTTATGTTTGGCTTCTCCTCACTGATTAAGAAGGAAAAAAAGGATTTTATTCAATAGAAAATAACAAAACAGCCATTTTAATTTAAAAATTCAAATTTTTCAAGGAAGATGAAAACTGCAGGTAGGAGTTAAGTGAATGCAGCCTGTGCGCAAAGCTGCATTATTCTTCTTTGTAAACTCATTGATCAGAAGCATAAGCTTGGTTATTTATTTTAAATCAAATTACTAAAATGAAACCACTAATCCAAGGGGAGAAGCAAAAGAACTTTCAGCATTGAGCCCATCCTCCAGGCAAATCTAGTAAAAAAAGACAATATGTTTCAGAGGGGTTATTTGACAATGATACACAACATTGTATGCTTCTGGATAAAACAAATTAAAGGGAGCATGAGAAGCAAACAGAAATCAGGGAATGAAATATGGCTCCGGGCAGCTAAGTGTGTATTTCAGTGCAGATCACAATGCACTGTTGCCACCGTTACCCATAAAAATGAATCAGTTTAAGGACTAAATTATGGGCTTTAACCAATAATTACAATTAGTGATAATGAATCCCATTGCATTCTATCATGTGGCTTTAAATGGAGTGAAAAAGGCTGCAATTCTTTTACAAGACCGAGATCCAACTAGGAGGAGAAAACAAGTATTTTAAGGAAGGCAAGATACACATAAAGCCACGTGCACTGACGAGGTGAATTAAGCAGGTTCTAGAAAGGGCTGCAAAAGCCAGGCAGAACATCTTGCAGCAAGACACTGGAGTAAAACAGATCTGGCTTTGCAAGGCTGTAACAGCTTGCCTGAGGTCAGAGGCAAAAGCTACTTTCATCCATCTTGGCCACTTAATGCATTTGCTTTTGCCTCTGGCCTGGTTGCAGCTAAGGGCTCATTTCTCAGACTTGCTGGGGAATAGTCTCTGCTGAGATGGCTGGTACCTCACAAAGGCTCCTCCTTGATCTTACCTGCATTACAGCACATGCTGAACAGACAGTAATGGAGCAAGCATTTTTCAGATCTCTGACTCAGAGGAAATAACTGTTGTGCAGGCCAAAAGACATTGCAAACGGGAACAAGAAGTCCCCAGACAGGCACAGCCAAGAGCAGAGGGAGTTTTACTGGTGGAGAATGGAAGGAGGATGAGCCAAAGGGAAAGAGAGTTGGGTAAAGAAAGAAATTTGTAGACTAACTGAAAAATCATAAAAGCCCTGTAAGTTTAACAAAAGCATCAATAATTTTAATAATCATATAATAAAAATAAGTTACTTTAAAGCAGAAGATTTTATTTCAAATACTTAGCATTTAACATGTCTTTAGCTGTAGGCTACTTAAAATATAAAATAGTTATTTTGAAAGATTTGGCACAATCAAGGCCAGGTTGGATGAGGCTTTAAGCAACCTGATCTAGCTGAAGATGTCCCTGCCCACGGCAGGAAGGTTGGAACTAGATGACCTGTAAGGTCCCTTCCACCCCAAAACATTTTACAATGCTATGATTAATGTAAAACTGAAATAATTGAACATCTTCATTTCGCTTTACCATTTCTGGACCAACTTGAGTGTCTCAGTTTGACCAGTGCTTGTGAAGTCATTCTGCATCTTCTGCTTAATTTACTGTTTAATGGCAACCTTTCATCTACTTTTGGAAAAGTTATTGACAATAAATTTTGGTTGTTGATATGAATTTTGTGAATCATCTGCCTAAGTGATCTAAAAATAACTTTGGTAATCTAAGAATCTATTTCCCTTCCTGTTGGCAGTCTGAATAGAAAAGATACTATGATACTGATTGTAATGTCCTTTCCCATGACACATTTAAGAATTCGGAAGGTTAACATTTCATCATGTTTAAATATGTACATATAATGTGTTATAAAATAAAAAATTTCCAGATCTGGAAAACAGTAATTTCCACGGACATATTGAGGGGCCATGGAGATGCCATAATAAAAAGTCAGATTTGGACTGCGCCTATAAGCAGCATTTTTGAAAAGAACATTGGCTTTTAACGGGAGGTATCAAAATGCCTTTGAGACTTTGGGGCACTTGCCCACTTTTCAGGATTTGTTTTCTTCTATTCAAGCCTTTTGCCTTCTGAAACTACTTCTTATTATCATAAATCCAGGAGAATAGTGAAAAATTAGAGTTCCATATCAAAGTACACACAGTTCTGGAGGCTATGCTGGCAGACAACACCTTCAAAAGTAATTTGTCCACTAATGCATGACAATGAAGAAAATCCTTATCCTCTAATTCAGGATTTACTGGACACAAATTGCATTGGCAGCAGTAGGAGTCTGAATGAAAGATAAACCAGACCTCAGGAATTTACTGCACACCTTAATGCGATTTTCCTTTACAATGAGCCTTAAATGGCATTCTTTTCCTCACTCAAAATGTTCAACGTACCCACGACTGGTTCAAAATAAAGGGACCTTCCTCCCTGCCACAAAACATCCACAGGGCAGAGTGTCATTTGGGCTGACATCCCTCTTCTAATGCTGTTGTACCCCAGCTGTGAGTCTGCCTGTTTCCCTGGTGTTCAGACCATCTTTGAAATCCCCTTACAACAATTTGGAAGGCAGTTGGGATGTTTTTGTACTGGATTGTCAAACAATTTTCTGTTTCCAACACATTTGGCAAAAGAACTTGGCCAGCCTGCCTGTTCCAAATCTACTGCACATCCAGGAATGGCTAAATGAATGACCCTACACACCTAGCAGGGCTGGGATTAATGGACTCCCCTTGTTGTTTGTGTTGGCTTTTAACTGCTGTGTTTGGACTCCCGTGGTCTTGATACAGAATTCCAACATATGTAGGAAGTTTTTATTCCAAATTTATTCTCAACATTGTATTGTTTGGAGTGCTGGAAAGGATATTCTCAAATCCTTGATAGTCCATGTTCTAACACATTTGTAAATGGCTTATGAGAAGTGCTTCTTGTACAGCTATTGTGAGGAAATGAATAAAAAACGCTGGAAATAGGATGTAAAATTAAGAAGATTAATAAGGAGAGAAAATTATGAAATGGTGGAGAAAGAAAAAAGCAATACTCAAGAGGGAATACCCAGAAGAGTCTTCTGAAATATAACAAGGCATAATCAATGCAGCAACAGTTGCAGCATCTAATGTTAGATGGGGAGGAATAAAAATGTTGTAAAACATTCCTGGTACAGATACCTTTGCTCCTAGAAATGTGCTGCTGTGCTAAAAAGATGGCTAATGCAGGTATACTCCTATGATATTCATGTCATATTTCTAAAGGATCATGTGCACCCTCAGTTTTCAGAGATGAGTGCTTCAAAAAGAAATCCACATCTCACTCTTAGCTGGCCAGAGACAGATGCAGACAACTAAACACTCACTTAATGAGCAAAATTATTTATGGATGCTGGCTTTGGAGATCCATGTACTTTTTAATTATTACTCACGGGAAGAAAATTCTACTTATCTGAGTAACAGGTGCTTTATTTTCTCACATTTATCTACATCCAAATGCTGAAGTCATTTAAGCAGAGATAAAATTAAAGGATTACTTCTAAGCCAGAAATGGGCTTAGACAACTGCTTTTAAACTGGGAATTTCAGCTTGAATGCATTCACTTTAGTTACTAGGATCCTTAGTTACTAAGTTGTATGAGGCACGCTACAAGTCATGAGACCTCCACTTTTGTAACATGTTCATTCACTGGCTGCATTTTTTAGAATTCAGTTGTTCAGCAGAAGCTGCATTAACCTTGGAATTCTTCAGTGTATTGTGTATTTAAGAGATACTTCTAACGGAGCAGAATGAGAAGGCAAGATTAAAAGATCCTGCTACAGTGTAAATGCCAAGGTGAAGCTTAGGTATTAAACAGAAAGAAATGGTTACTTGAAGTAGTGATGTTTTCAGGGGAAGGAATTGAGGCTGGGATTTTTTCCATGTAAAAGCAAGGGAATGGACTCAAGTTAGATGTCACTCATGGCACTAGCTTCTACAAATCTCTGCATGGCTACATCCTGTTCCTCACGGGGAATACTATTATTTGTATTACATTAGCACCTGTTCTGACTGTTGTGAGACTCACTGTCCCAGGCAGTGTGGAAATACAGAGGGAGAGGCAGTTCTTCTCCCAAAGCAATGGCAGTCTAAAGAGACATGAAGAAGAGGAGGATGCTCCTGCTCCATGGGATCACAGAGCAGAGAAGTGAAATGGCCAATGGCAGGAGAGTCAGAGACATCTGAGCTGTAGCTGTAGGTGAAGTCTTGCTTCTACTGAAACTGGGTGGTGCAAAATAACTAGATGACCTGTAAGGTCCCTTCCACTTTTTTTATCCAATCTGACAATGGACCTGTGGATTAAGGCTACTAAGAATGTGAAGTAGAATAAAAAAACCACAGAGCCCATCCAAGTTGTGACTGAAGAAAACTCACTTTCTATTCCTTAACTGGCACAAAACTGCTCCTCTCAGAGTTATGACCCACAGGGGGTCAACAAGGCACGTTGGAGGGGGATACAAGAGGTACCACCTGAGCCCTATCTGATGCTGCCCTATCGGCTCATGAGGCATTTAATGATCTGCTGCAGTTTGACACCTGGCAATTTAAAGTTAATGAAGATCAATGCCAGTTTGTCTTCTGACTGTTCATGAGCAGCAAAGCCCATGACAGACTGTTGGGAGACGCTTTGCCAGCACTGGGATGTGTGCTGTCTCTGCTCAGGACCCCACCTGCTCCAAGACAGACCCTGGTGCCTAACACCAAACCCTCTTCCAGCTGGTAGCAAACATCTTCCTGCAGGCACACATTTCATATTATGCTTTTTGGATGAGGAACTGTGAAGTGGCTTGCAGTTTTGGCTATCTTTTGTATGGAAATGCTGCAGTGTAAATCAAAATGCAGCAGAAACACCTGGTTCCAGTGCTGATACCACACATATTACTGGGACTTTCACATGGAAAAGCACTTCGTGCTGTATTCTCTCTCTGCACAAGTACAGCTGGGGGCTAGCAGTAACAGAAGGGAGATCAGCAGATGACAGGAGGCAAATGTCTCGGGCAGTGCCTGTCCTCCCTCCCAGCCTGCTTGCTTTCAAATTTGGTGTGAAACCAAAGAGGGGAGCAGGAACGAGTTCAAAGAAGAAAGCAAGCTCCACTTTTCAATCCCTTCTCTGCCTCTCCTCTCACCTGGAGCGGCACTTCTGCAGGTCCCACGCAATGTCTAGGCGGGAGCATTTGTTCCCAGCTCCTCTGCCCCCTGCCTTGGTGAAGCCTGTTCCCCAGCAGCCTGCTGTACCGCGTGGTAAGGGATGGGTGGCTTTTCCAATGCCAAAGGAGAGATGGATCAAGAGGATTACGAAGTGCCTGTGGGCAGGCTGCAGGGATGGCTCAAAGGGGCAGTAAAAACAGTTAAAAAATATGACTGTTGTCCTGCATTCTTTGTAGTGCTAAGCACTAGGGATGAGCTTGATTTAATTTCATCCCAATACAAAGCCATTAAAATGATTTAATTACATGTGATTTCTTTCCCATAATCCACAGTCTAGTAGAAATGTGCGTCCCTTTAGTGTTTCATTTTTATGCTAGTAAGATGAACATGGGCAATAAAGATATATAACTTGACATATGGCACTTGAAGTCTGTACATCAAGGGTAATAACAGCTGAACATTCAAGGCCAATGGGTAAAAATTGATAAATGTTAAAGATTCTGTAAGAAATAAACTTCTATTGAACACAATGTCACTGTGCTCTAATTTCTTAAGTGGAAAGGTTGAAAAGGTCTTTCTGATTATCCACCAAGGTGGGAAAATATAGCACACATATGCCAAAAAAATAATGGCATAATAATGACATGCTGTAAAGAGGACTCTATAAATGGAAAGGACAAATTTGTAGCTAGCTCAAATGGGTCTCGCTGCACAGTGCACAAGTTAAAAAACGCCTCAGGTGAAACTCTCCAGTTTGGTCTGAGAGTATGAGGTCATGACTGCCAAGTGAGGCAGAGTTTTTCTAGCTCAAACTCTCCCTCTCAAAGGGGGAGAAAAGGAAAGAACTCTGTAAAAGCTTACCAGGGAATAAACAAAAATGATAAACAGGAAACAGCATAAGCAGGAGACTGATGAAGTGCATGTATTGCTGTTCTCAGGGGTTTGAAAAACTTTTAATGAACACTGCCTAATTAACAGAGCAGAACCTAATTCCTAAACAGTGTGAAATCAATTAGCATTTTTTCCAAAAAGGCAATTCTCATCCATTAGTTATGCTTGATTTTAATTAGAACTGTGCTGGAAGGACACGATCTAGAATGGTCATGCCTGACAGCTGTTGTATGTAGATTGAAAAGTATGATAAGAACTGCAATGCTGGAAAAAGCAGAAAAAGTCTGCCTGGTTTGTCTAGCAGCAGAAAGTGGAAGATGCTTAGGGAAATCGTAGAAGAAGTTGGGCAAATTTGCCTGGCCTTTTCCTTGAGATATAGACACATTATATATATATAGATTCCTAGCTTCCAGCAGTCACCAAGTTAACGTATTTTCTGAGCCACAGGTTGCATTCACACAATCATTTCCTACAAGGTAGTGTTCTATCAATTTTGCTATTATCTTTTTGAAATAAATAATATTTTAATATCTCTAAATAGTCTGCGATAACAAATATAGCTTGATTAAACAATACATGAAAAGGTGATTCCCTCTATCTGTTTTGAAATTGCTGTCTGATGATCTGAGTGTTTCTTCTCCTCTGGATTGCGTGAAACAGAATATGATTGTTCCTATTCATATTCTCATTACCATTCATGACTTTGTAGACTTCTATCTTATCTTCCATTTGCTGTCTCTTTCCAAGCTGAAGAGTGGACTATTCCATCTATCTTCTTATGGAAGATGTTCTGTTCCTCTGATTGCTTTTTAATTCTTCTCTGCAATATACTCTTTTTCAGGTCAAAAATGAAGGGGATAGTTGAGATGTGAGAGCACCAGGTATTTTAACAGTGACGTAATGAAGTTTTCTGCTCTGTTCTTTGTTCCATTCTCAGCAATTTCTGCTGCAATGCTAATGTGGAAGATCTTGTCTATTAAAACAACTCTGTTCTATGTTCATTCAAAATTAAGATAGTAGTACCGAGGGTAAGAAATGGCAGGTGTCTGTATTGCTATCGCTGATTACCAATTTATTGTATAATGAGTTTTTCTTTAGGAAGAAATGAACAGTAATGAAATCAATGAAATGAAATCTCTGGGACATGCAATTTTTATTTCCCACTAAGCATATGCATAATATCAGGCTTCTTAATTACTGACATTTCATTCTGTGTCCGTATCTTTACTTGATTATTTGTACTCAGTACAGAGGCACTTCACAGATTGAGTCTTTGGGGCATATCATCATTTGGGTGTGTGAAAGCTCATACTTCTGGGCAGGTGCTAGTCAAAATTCATATTCCTTTCACATACAGTCATGTCCTTTTACTGAAAAGAATACTCTGGTGGAAGTATTTATTTGAAAGAAGCAATAGTGCTAATGTGTGTGCATTAGAAACATAGTCTTGTGTTAGCAAGGCAGCAGAAATGGCAAATGTGGCAACACTTCAGCATTCACGTAAATGAATTGTTCAAATTAGTGAGGTCCAGAACAGTCAGGTTTCACTGCAAACCAAAACTGAGGGCCAGGTTTTAAGGACCTGTCAGTAATCCAGATGCTCCAACTTCAGTGGACTCATATCTCCCCATACACCAGTGGAATCACTCCACTGGCTTTCTCGGAGAGGACCCTGATCTGGTCTGACAGGAGTGCAAGAAGAATGGAGCTGATTTTGATGGAGCTGCTCCATGTACTATCTGTGGCATATCTGCTGTCCCTGGACTTCTGTATACACTTTTGTCCGTATCTGGAAATGATTCTGTAAATGTCAGTTTTAGTAACAAATCACATTCTTTAAGAGGTAAGTGAAAAGCCTAGAGACATCTAAGCTTGTTTCATGTTCAGGTCCTCTCTACCCAGGTCTCCATGAGCAGGTTCTTAACTTCAGTCTAACTGATGCAAGCAGATTTGCCACCAAGTAACATTGATCAACGGCCTGAAGGACAGAGAAAGCCCTTCTGTGGCTCCTGAGGCTTCTCTGGCTTCTGTGGCTCTCCTTTTGTGCCACAGCAAAAAGAAGCATGGATTAACCAGGGCAATATGTCACCACATCTTGAGTTTTCTGTAGCCATTGCAACCAGCCATGACTTTCCTGAAATGGTGCGACACATCATGAACACTGGGCCCATACAAAACACTGCTAATTTTCAGACTAGCAATTCAGTCTGGCTATGGTGAGTATTTCATTGGCTTTGCGTGTCATCCTCCAGCTTATCTGATCTGGAATTTGGCCTTTTAACTACTGCAGAAAAAAAAAAAAAAGGCAATCTGAGCTATGACTTAGAGCAAATAAAGACTTCTTCAACACATCAGTCATGATGAAAGCAAAATAAACAGCTGATGTGGACTTCCTGCTGCATGCACTCTGCATTTGTGCCAACCTTTGTGAAGCAGGTGTTATCAACCTGTCCAAACTCTATGTGACAAACATGAAACAGGGTTTTACCGTTATGGGTAAGGTCATGAAGAAGGGAGGACTTAGTCTGTAGATAACCCTAGAAAGCCAACTTCCAGCACTACTGAAACTGTCTGATAGAAATGCCTCTCTTAGTAGCTGTGCTGTGCCACTCAAGTGTGTGACGAATGATGGAGAACACTCTTTATTCAGGGCTGACATGGCTCCATACTAAATGAATAAGACATTTTAGCTGCCTCAGGCAGGCCTTGTGAATAATTTCCATGGGCACTACAAAGAGTCAAGATCTGATAGCCCAGACAGTAGCTCTTTGAATTGCACATCCAACTCTTAAACACCAGAAGAATTGCGTTGCTCTTATAGCTGCTCTCGATGAACTGCTTACACAGTAAGCATACGTATTGGAACCCCCTTAGGCCTCCTGTCCAAAGCTACCTGTATTTTGTGACACATACTTCCCAACCATCAAAACCAGTGGTTCATTTGCAAGTTGATGGAAGAAAATAAATTCATTTGTTTATTTAAGCACATTAAAATTTTTTGTCCGTGCAGGCCACTGCAAGACACTGATGGAAATGAAAAACATACCAATGGACAGGAAACTTGGCTGTTACTCTGTACCCTATGTCAAGTCTAATTACTACAGTTTTTTTAAGGAAAGATACCTTTCTCCTCTCCTCTGCAGCCTCCAGCTTTTTCTGGATCTCCTCAAGAGAGAGTTCTTTCTTCTTTGGAGAAGCTAAAGTTCGTGGTGCTTCTGAGACAGGAGATGGCGGCTTTAGGATCAGTTCAAAGGCCTGGCCCGAGGCACGTTTGTTGATTTGTTTCACTTCCATGTCTGCACAATAAAGTGAGAAATGGTAAACCCTTCAATACCTCAGCGGTATTGAGGAGAGAAGCAGCAGAGACGTTAGTGTAGGATCAGAAGCACAGACAAAAGATTTAGCATCTTTGCCTTGGGCGTTTTAAATGCAATGGCAGATTACGGGCTGAAACTTAGAAGAAATACATTCCATTTTATCTGTAATAGCTTAGTTATACCTTAATCTCATAAAGATAAAAATTAACAGCAGTTTTGGAAGCTTATTGGAGTTCTGTGTCATTTCACACCCCCTGCAAGCAGTGCCCAAACTGATTAATTTTTTAAGCATGTTTTCATCTTTTCTTGGTTTCCTTGGGAATTACGTCAGCTGTGAAGAGCTGTAATTCTCAAATGGGTAGTAGGAAGAGTACAGCTCAGTGTGAGAGGGCTAGCTTTAAGAGTTTAGTTAGTTGCTATTAGGAACAATATCCAGCATCACAGATAATCCACAATCAAAAGAAGGTAATAGCCAAAACCAGCAAATGAATTGTTAAATCAGCAAAACATCCACTGAGTAACACTATGGACTGGGATGGTGAAGTGAGTCATTTCCCAGCACTAACACATTATCTGACCTGCAGGATGATTTCCAGTGAAAATCACTCACCATCATATTTATAGATGTTCATGTTGCGAGGTTCAGGGTAAAAACAAGAGCAGATCAGGGAGAGCATAGACAGCTCCTTCATCTTTTCCTTGTAAGCTGAAACGAGAGACCTTGTTAGTATGCTTCATTTCCCCAGCTCCTCCTTAGCAAATCTCTAACCAAGGTGACTGGCTGAGGACCAGCAAATCTGCTCTGTCACCCACCTGGCAGATTTCTCTAGAATATTTACTTTCAAATATTTCTTCTGAACATCGAGCCTTTATCAAATCACACACGAGATGCTCAGTATTGCAGAGACTGCTTCTGGTCTCCTACATGACCTCAGCCTTGGGTCTAACACAGACAGTCCTCTTTGGTTTATACAAAGTGAATCTGGCTGCCAGGAAATGTATTTAGCACTGGAAGAGTGCCATGACTCCACTCTCTCCTGGCAGGTGGAGAGAAATGAAGCTCTTACAAACTCTCTGACGTATCCAAATGCAATTGAGAAGAGCTCTGAAATGCTGCCCGTGTGTTGCCATAGGCAGATGCTAAAGACATTATCTGTTACAAATGAAAATGTCATCCAGATAATTAAAAATAAAACCAGAAATGAGGATACATTTATCAAATCCTTTACACAGTGTCCTTAATATGCCTAACTACTTGGAAAAAAGCTTTTCCTTCCTCACTTACTGGCCAAAATACATTGCTTCCATACCCGGGTCTAGTATGTATCAGCTGATGCAATAAATGCCCTTGTAATTTACCTTTACGGTGTTACCCTTACTGACTTTGTAATACCCACAGGCCCCCATCATGGATGGAGTTGGTCTAGAAATGTTGATACCAATACCTATCCATTGAATAATGTTCTGATTTAGAATTTGATTTAGAACCATAAAGGTTGGAAAAGACCTCAGGGATCAAGTCCAACCGTCAACCCACACCACCTAACTCACTAAACCATGTCCCTAAGCACCACATCTACACGTTTCTTGAACACCTCCAGGGATGGTGACTCCAACACTTCTCTGGGCAACCCGGGCCTCCTGCATGGCAGGTGAGACTTCTACCACTGAACCACCAATGCAACTGGCATTTAGTCTCCATCTGCCCTAGAAAGTCCTTCAACCGTAGTTGGAGCTTGGCTTGAATACTCACTGCAAGTTCTGGAGGCTGCTGCAACCATGGGAACCAAACAACAGATGGATGATACAGGAGAGGACAGGAAGGGAGTCCTGCTCTGCCTTGGGTGGCCACTGAGAGAGTATGCAATCTATCATATTCCTGACATGTTGACAGTCACTGTCTTTCCTGCTGGGAGACAAGGGCTGAGCGCCTCAAAGGAACTGAAGANTTTTTGTCCGTGCAGGCCACTGCAAGACACTGATGGAAATGAAAAACATACCAATGGACAGGAAACTTGGCTGTTACTCTGTACCCTATGTCAAGTCTAATTACTACAGTTTTTTTAAGGAAAGATACCTTTCTCCTCTCCTCTGCAGCCTCCAGCTTTTTCTGGATCTCCTCAAGAGAGAGTTCTTTCTTCTTTGGAGAAGCTAAAGTTCGTGGTGCTTCTGAGACAGGAGATGGCGGCTTTAGGATCAGTTCAAAGGCCTGGCCCGAGGCACGTTTGTTGATTTGTTTCACTTCCATGTCTGCACAATAAAGTGAGAAATGGTAAACCCTTCAATACCTCAGCGGTATTGAGGAGAGAAGCAGCAGAGACGTTAGTGTAGGATCAGAAGCACAGACAAAAGATTTAGCATCTTTGCCTTGGGCGTTTTAAATGCAATGGCAGATTACGGGCTGAAACTTAGAAGAAATACATTCCATTTTATCTGTAATAGCTTAGTTATACCTTAATCTCATAAAGATAAAAATTAACAGCAGTTTTGGAAGCTTATTGGAGTTCTGTGTCATTTCACACCCCCTGCAAGCAGTGCCCAAACTGATTAATTTTTTAAGCATGTTTTCATCTTTTCTTGGTTTCCTTGGGAATTACGTCAGCTGTGAAGAGCTGTAATTCTCAAATGGGTAGTAGGAAGAGTACAGCTCAGTGTGAGAGGGCTAGCTTTAAGAGTTTAGTTAGTTGCTATTAGGAACAATATCCAGCATCACAGATAATCCACAATCAAAAGAAGGTAATAGCCAAAACCAGCAAATGAATTGTTAAATCAGCAAAACATCCACTGAGTAACACTATGGACTGGGATGGTGAAGTGAGTCATTTCCCAGCACTAACACATTATCTGACCTGCAGGATGATTTCCAGTGAAAATCACTCACCATCATATTTATAGATGTTCATGTTGCGAGGTTCAGGGTAAAAACAAGAGCAGATCAGGGAGAGCATAGACAGCTCCTTCATCTTTTCCTTGTAAGCTGAAACGAGAGACCTTGTTAGTATGCTTCATTTCCCCAGCTCCTCCTTAGCAAATCTCTAACCAAGGTGACTGGCTGAGGACCAGCAAATCTGCTCTGTCACCCACCTGGCAGATTTCTCTAGAATATTTACTTTCAAATATTTCTTCTGAACATCGAGCCTTTATCAAATCACACACGAGATGCTCAGTATTGCAGAGACTGCTTCTGGTCTCCTACATGACCTCAGCCTTGGGTCTAACACAGACAGTCCTCTTTGGTTTATACAAAGTGAATCTGGCTGCCAGGAAATGTATTTAGCACTGGAAGAGTGCCATGACTCCACTCTCTCCTGGCAGGTGGAGAGAAATGAAGCTCTTACAAACTCTCTGACGTATCCAAATGCAATTGAGAAGAGCTCTGAAATGCTGCCCGTGTGTTGCCATAGGCAGATGCTAAAGACATTATCTGTTACAAATGAAAATGTCATCCAGATAATTAAAAATAAAACCAGAAATGAGGATACATTTATCAAATCCTTTACACAGTGTCCTTAATATGCCTAACTACTTGGAAAAAAGCTTTTCCTTCCTCACTTACTGGCCAAAATACATTGCTTCCATACCCGGGTCTAGTATGTATCAGCTGATGCAATAAATGCCCTTGTAATTTACCTTTACGGTGTTACCCTTACTGACTTTGTAATACCCACAGGCCCCCATCATGGATGGAGTTGGTCTAGAAATGTTGATACCAATACCTATCCATTGAATAATGTTCTGATTTAGAATTTGATTTAGAACCATAAAGGTTGGAAAAGACCTCAGGGATCAAGTCCAACCGTCAACCCACACCACCTAACTCACTAAACCATGTCCCTAAGCACCACATCTACACGTTTCTTGAACACCTCCAGGGATGGTGACTCCAACACTTCTCTGGGCAACCCGGGCCTCCTGCATGGCAGGTGAGACTTCTACCACTGAACCACCAATGCAACTGGCATTTAGTCTCCATCTGCCCTAGAAAGTCCTTCAACCGTAGTTGGAGCTTGGCTTGAATACTCACTGCAAGTTCTGGAGGCTGCTGCAACCATGGGAACCAAACAACAGATGGATGATACAGGAGAGGACAGGAAGGGAGTCCTGCTCTGCCTTGGGTGGCCACTGAGAGAGTATGCAATCTATCATATTCCTGACATGTTGACAGTCACTGTCTTTCCTGCTGGGAGACAAGGGCTGAGGGCCTCAAAGGAACTGAAGAGCCTCCTCAGGCATCCAGAATCAGCATTGTGATGACTTGTCCCCCTTGAACAGGCAAAGAACAGCCTATTTGGCTCAGCTGTCCTTCCCTTATACTGCTATAGATTTAAAAAAAAAAAGCAGTACTGTTAGCCCAGTGACGTCTACCTAGGCACCTGTAGTTAGTGGTCTGATTTGAATGTCTGGTCAGGTAGTGTGGCTGTCACACAGGTAACTGAACAGGGAGACAACTGTGTTTTCCCAAATCCCGAGGTGTTGGTGTTTTAGCCATGGAAGCCTGTTCTTTCTACAAGAAACATTTTTTTCTATCAAAAAAGCAGAACACTTAAGGCCAGAAAGCCAGCAGCACATTTATGCAATCTTCATGGGACCTCTTGTGTTAGCTGAAAAGGGTACAAAAATTATCTGTCTTATACTGGAGCTTTTAAAAACCCTTGAAGACAAGCGTGATTGCAACAAAGTTTATTTTCCAAATATGTTTCAACGGGCTTGCTAATTACATAGCTCCTTGTGCAGTCATGTCAGGTGCATATTATTCCATTAACTGTGCAAGTTAAATGAAGGAAAGTAAATGATGGTAATCGTAAAACTACAAAAGCTTTGATAAGGAAATTGCTGGGAAAGAACAATGTTGACAAAAGACAGCAACAGAATCTTCTCAGATATATGCAGCAAGATTTAAATGTTTAGATGCATCAGATTCTTCAAAGTTGGGCAGGAACAGAACACTGATTTTTGCTAAAACCAGAAGGGATTTCAGTATTATTAGTGATTCTTGGAGTTTTGTTGAGAATATCCTAGCATTTACACTTCTTAAATTCTGTGTGATTATTTCAGAATCTCATCTATTTTTTTTAAAATAAATTCCTCTTATTCAGAGTTGCAGAGAAAGCCTTGGAAAGATTATCTAATGCCCCTAAAAGCTTTGACAGCTTCAGAGAAGATGAAACCCAGATAAGCTTGAGACTCAAGAATGCATGATTGTTTTCTGAATGAGTCCCAAGTGTACCTTAGTATCGTTTTAAGGTAATCTTACCATTTTTAACTGTGCAGCCACTCCCTGTGTTGGGTGAACATTTCCATGCTCTTGCTTTGTGGGCTCTTTACTTGCTGGTCCAGCTAAAGTCTCCTGCAGGCTTTCAAGGGCACCAGTGCTATGTCTGCATTAGCAAGCAGGGAAGTGGAGCTGGACTACATCTCTGGAGGGAAACAATTCTAAGGACTCCATGACCATGTTGTATATATTTTGGGGGGCTTTTCTTTAGACTAGCTTGGTCTCATGATCTGAATAACCATTAGTGCCTGGAGCACAACAGATACACTGCTAATGTACATCTTCCAGTTTCATTACCTTGAAGTAAACCAGTTTGTGAACTCTGAGGTTGCTCTGCAGTGCAAACCAAAGCATGGTCAGCCAGAGCATTTTGATGATTCTCTTGAAAAGTGCTCTTTGATCTCTAATAATAATGCTTATTCAGATTCATCCCATATTCCTCCACTAGCGACAGAAAATTAGTTCGTCACCAGCCCCGCAGCTCACTTGACCATGGAGTGAAGCTAGTAAGGAACAGTGCTATGGCTGTCTTTAGAAGTCAGCAACCACTTATTTGTTGCTGGGAGAAACAGCAAGATTAGGGAAAACACTGGTAAAACCACCCTGTCTGTTCTCATCTGTTATCCAATAGCTGTAAGGAATTTTTTATGGTTTACACTGTAAAATAAAAATCTGTCCTGATGATGGGCCATGGGCAATCTGGGTCACATTTTGTTCCTTGGCAAAGCACAGCTAGAACAGATTGCTGTGTCACAGCAGAGACCATTATTCATAAGCAAGACTATTTTTAAGACATGAAAGCAGAAAGATAAGTGTAAATGTTACTTATAATTAACATCTGATTAAGGAAAATCTGTTGATTCCTCTTGCCTTCTGAATCCAGTCTGCACATAATAAAATGTTACTGATTTTTGACACGTCAAGTCCCACTAGCCTACTAGTTCTTTAAGTTCTGCACACTGGGAAGGAAACAGAAACTGGCATGTTGCCCATGGTCAAAATGTGCACCCCATAACATGGCTCAGCCCCATGTTCCCTTGCCAGGCACCTGTGAGACTGTCAGATTTCCAAGGCTGAACTGAAATCCTGCCTTGTTTTCTGCTTCAGAAGAGACTGCAAGAGTAAGAAGTAAGACTAGGTGAAGCGTGAAACCAAGGTAGAGAAGACCTACCACAGCCAGCCTTTACATTGATTTCTCATGAATTTTATTGACAAAGAAGTTTGTTACAGATTTGACTTTGTTAATGCTCCCTTTAAGGTGCTGGCATTTTTTGTTTGTCAAGACAATGCTTTAAGTCATGAAAAGCTGTGTCATTTTGTGAACAGGCACACTCTGTTGGCCAGTATTTTTTTTTTCATAATCTGTTTCAGTAGTGTGCTGCATCCTTTTCTGTCAAATGAAATGGTGTTATATGATCATAACTGTAATTGTTTCTCCACAGCTGGTGGGGTATTTGAGGAAAGCTGATGAGTGTTGGTAAAGGAGTGAACTAGCACTGGGACTAGAACATGGGACTGAGAGAAATAAACCTCAAGATGGAACTTGAATTTCAGGGATTCTATATATAATTTAATTTTTGGCACTCATCTGAGATGTATGAATCTGGGATTCACTTTAATTAATGTTGGACATCTAATATTTAAGATAGCTAGTTTGCAGCAGTCATGAAAGCTTTATTTTTAGTCAATGGAAAGATAAGCACCAGGAGAGTGATTGGTCCCATTCCAAGAGAGATGTCTCAAACAAATTAGGTTGTCATAAGGCCAATGAATCTCTCTCCATTGTCAAAAAATATAAGAATATTTATAGGCTTATGGAGTCATCAGTGATGAAGGGAATGAAAGCAAAAGCCCCCACAGTGAATACATCTTATCCATCCCTTGCACTCAGTCCTGAGTCACATCTTTTTCTGGTGGTTCACACAGGTGGGACTTATCTTGTGATTCTGAGTACAAAACACTGCTCAATAGAGTATTTGATGTGTGTCCATCTCTCAACCTCATGTACATGTGTACTTGGCCAGTCTCCCCAACAAAAATTACGTTGCTTTAAATTGTACTAACAGTTCGTGGGCTCAAAGCAAAGGCACCCAAGCTGAGCTGGACAGAACTGCCTCTTTAATGCCCTATAGTGCTCGTGTTTCACTGGTGGGAAAGGTGGCACAGGACCCTCAGTCACCTGGGGCCATTCTTTGGTGACCAAGTCTTTAAAATTGCACTCTTCATACACTGCAATGCAGCTTAAAATAGAAATGAATATAGGGGTTTGGTCATGTTCCTGAATTTTGTGATACTTCTGTATCTAGGCCATAGAGAAAGCAGGTACTATGAAAATGCGAGAAGAAACAGAAAATGAGAAAAAGAAATTGTGAATTACTGAGTTTCCTCTGTCAACAGCAACCCTAGCATTTCCTACCATATGTCCGGAAAACGAGAAAGAAAGAACTTGGACAGATCTAATCTGCTTTAGTGGCAAATGAGTGTTTTAAAAAGTAATTTTAGGCATTAATTTCTGTAACTCTCATGACCGCCCTGAGGTCAGTAAAGCTACCTGGGTTTTGGCAGAAGTACTGGCAATTTTATACTCTCCAACAAGAGATCCATTTATGAAACAGCTTTGAAATGGCCTGGAATGGAACCAAGCATTAGTGTCATTCATAAAAGCACAGGGTGGCAGCGAAATCAGGGAGCACTGTAGCATCAGTTCTTCAGAACAGAAAAAGAAGATGCAAGCGACAGATCTGACCCTTCAGCTTCCTATTAAGCCTGTGTCAAATTGTACCAATGAACCCTGTCCTCAAGTGCAAGCCCCTGCACGCCACTTCTACAGCATAGTTCAGGTGACAGCACAGGATCTGGCAGGAAAATCCATCAGACAGAATACACAATACACAAGCAGCTGCTTGTTTATGCAAAGACTGCCCAGTAATTATTTTCTTCCTATCTACAGCGTGTAGAAGCAAACACATGGAAAACATACAGACTGGAGGGTGGCACAAGTCTGACTGAAAACTGCCCCTAAATTCACAGCTTAATCACTGATCATTACTACGGATGGACTAGAATGCACTACTCCAGATGCCATGTCTATGATTTTACTTAATGTGTGTGACTGGATTCAAATGTCTTTGTTCACCTTATTTTCTGATGTCAGAAAGCGAAGATGTGAAGTTACTATTTTATATTATTTCAATGTAGGTAATTTTCACTGCTGAAGCAGTGAGAAAATGCATTTACTGAACTCTGACTGTTATGTCATCTGTGACATGAGTTAATGGGACTATACTGTCAGGCTAACGCAACTGCATTGTCAGAATGAGATTTTAAATGGAAGGGGTTTTTTTAATTTGGAAAAAAAAATTCTTGTCATGGTTACCCAAAACAAACAGTGATGCAGATGCTTTGTCATAGTTACTATTAGAGAGTCTTGGGCCAAACTGTACTGTCTGTTTACAGAAATGTAAACACATCCATATCCTTTCAGTGTGGAAGGAAAAAAGACACGTGTCTGTCCAGAGCTTGTCAATGCACTCAGGGCCCTGACAGCCTCATGATGTTGCATGCTGGTGGGAACATGGGAAGAACAGAAGCAAGCCAGACAAGAAATCTATGGCTAAGCTTCTCCTCCTTCCCCAGCTCTGCAGAAACCAGTCCATAGTAGTGGCAGAGTCAGATGCTGCACGCTCTCCTGTCAGCCAACCCTTTGGACAGCCAGTGCATCAAATCAGGATGAGGATGCTCTTGGTAGTTCAGTTCCAGCAGTCCTCCAGGACTGAGGGGAAGGCAATGGAGCCCAATGGTGATACAGAAGTCTACAGCCCTCCACAAATCCATTTGTCCTTCAGGGAACTTCAGCCAGGGTGAAAACAAAAATTCCAGAGATTTTTTTTTCCCAGAGGGAGACCACCTCCTTCCTTAAGGACTGCTTTGCATTAGCAATTTTTTCAAGACATTCTGCCCTCATTTCCCTTTCTACCTCCACACCTCATCTCCTTTCCCCCAGTTTTCTTCCCACAGAGCTTTTTATGTAGGAAAGAATGTGAGGTACTAAAACAGACTTTGAAGAGGATGGAGAGGATAAACAGTGAGGAATGAACTCAAAGGCCAAAAGGACTCCTAAGACAGCTTTATTTCCTGCTGATTAACTGAAAACAACTGTTTAATTTTTGCAGTGAGAAGTTCTACCTCTGTTCTTGAGATGCTCTGGCAGGATGCCAACGTTTGCGATGCTGAACTTACCTCTTGGTAAGAGATCACAGCCACAGATACTTCCTGATACACCCTGATCACCTAACGTGAAAGTCATGTAAGCATCAATAGTTTGCAAGTCTTTAAGGCAGCCCCATCCAGTAACCATTCTGCCATCTGCAGTCTCCTGTGTTCTGTGGAAGCACTAAAGACTCCGGAAATTCAGCTATGGGATGATATAAATAGAAGAGATTTTCCTGAATGTGAACTGGATGGAAAAGAAAGAAAAGGGAATAGGTGGTAGCAGCTGCACCAGGAGGAAATAACCTTCCTTACTCGGCTCACCTTACCTGCTTGGAAATTGTTGTTGATTTTGTTACATATCTGCACGGAAGGAAAATGGTCTCTTTTGATTGGTATTGTAGCAAGCTTGGCTCTGTCATGTCTTATAGAAAAATCCTCAACTTTACTTTTAGTTTAGGACTACTGATAAAGCTATGATTCTGCATGTTATCATTCTGGGTCTGATCCTATCATTAATTTTCCTGTTCTCAAGAAAAATCCCTATCCCCTGAGCTATCATGCAGGGTCTTACCTGAATGATTTAATGATCAAAACCTTAAGCCCTGGAATCTTTGAATGGGCTGATCTGATTTCCATGATTTAATGCTCACTGTGTGTAACGTACTTCCTTCACATCGTATGCCTGAAGGGTTGAGACATACCCTTTTGCCAGCACACAAAGCTGTTACACTCTTTTACTTCCGTGAGAAGTTACATCTACAATACCTTCAAAAGCCAGACATTTCACTCAAAAATTTCCACTAACAAGACTTTGAAGATCTCTCCCATCTTCCCAGCATGGAACCAGAACCTCAGTCTCTACACAGGCTAGAAGGAGTGTTCTCATGGATGCTAATGTTCATGTGTGAAGGCCAGAGAAGCAGAAAGCTTCTCAGAGACTCTCTTTAACACATCCACTGCAGCCTTGCTGTACACAGGTTATCTTGTCTCAGCATTTCTGACATTGGGGCTACCACCTCTACTACCCTGCTTTAGCAGCAGCCTAGTGGAGTTCACTTCAGAACTTCCCTGCAGCAGGACAAGCCCCAGATTTATGACCCTCTCCTCAGAAGTGGCTATGTAGTGCTTATGACCCCCCTGAGCCACACTGCTGCCTGGGTGCAAAGCTGTAGTGCTTGGCTTGGCCCACGCTGGTGGCTGAAGCATCTGGGAAGGATATGCACAGGAGGGGGTGCTTCTTCAGTGTCCTCCTAACAGGCAGCAAGTGAGGTGTGGGGTGGACTAACAGCCTGCAAGGTCAGAAGTTGCAGGGCCTGCAGGAGCCTGCTTTCCCCCACCAGTACTGGAGTGCAGGTATCAGTGACCACACCGTCAGTGCGCCTACAGCTTTCTGATGGCTGCTGATCCAGGCACTGGGCGGGAGTGCAATTTGGAGCCCTTGTGTGGAGCACACTAGTTTCCCCTGGAGCACCCAGCAGTCAGGGACTAGACTACCAGAGACAGCTGCTGTCTCCCAGCACACTCTTAAGGTCATCTCATTACTGTATTGTGGGAGCACGCGGTGGCCCAGCTGAGATCTGCACTACTTTCCGTATAAACGCGTTGGATGCAAACACCCTGTGCCAAAGAACTTATGGTGTAAGTGAGAAAGACAGGAAAGGAATACCAGGGGGGTAGTGACCCAGAGATGAAAAAAACTGCCCTGACTCCCAGTCCTGCTCTGCAGGAAATCTTCGTGGAGAACACGTCTCCTGATTTTGGGATGAGTGAAACCTCCATTGGCTCAACAGAGAGGTTTGAGAGTGTTGCAGACATCACAGGTGCTGGATGGTGGAACAGCCCCGAGAGTGAGGATGTGAACCAAGTACGATGAAATAGAACAGCAACGGTTTAGTGACACAGCCTGCTACGATCAAACAGCATCCTCCCAATGTATGACTTGTGCTGTGGGTTCTGTTTTTAGCACAGTTAAGACTGGGTTACTAGAGCAGGGTGTGATAAAGCTGTTTGCCAGCATTTCTTTTATTTTTCTGAATCTTGCCCTGAGCCACGTGTGTTTGGACTGGTGGCATTTATTCAGTTTTTACTAATGATCTCTTCAGAGGCTTCCACTGACTTAATTTTCCATCACCCTGATCCCTTTATGCAGGCTCAAGAAACTTTTCCTGGTCTTGCATCACATGGCCATGCATTACCCAGACACTGGATGTCATTTTATTCCACAACAGCTGTGTAATATCATGCCTAGAGAGCAATGACATACTGTCAGTCTTCGCAATGGAAATGAGAGCTCTGCTACTGTTTCTTTTCATGGGGACACAGCAGATCCTTCCTGGACTTGTACTGATATTATTTCAACTATGTTATGAAATCCCCCTCCTCATCTTTGGACTGAGATTACAGGCAAAATTGTTTTAAAAGCCACATTGATCTTTGCAACAGAGTAAATTTTAGGAATTACCCACATGGTCTGAAAACAAGCCATTGACACTGCATCAAGCAAAGGAATGGCCCTAAATGCTTCAGCAAAGCAGGCAACTAAGAAAGAATGGGTAAAGAATCCAACTTTTTCTGTTTTCATCATTCAGGGAGTCTCAGCTGTTGTGGAGTACCTCAGTCAAGGGAACAGAGCTGCATTGCTACCAGTTTCCACCTACAGAGAGTCCTTGGTATTTTTCTGGGATCAGATACACATATGATTTCAACAAAACTGTGAGTCAGATATAAAATGTTACTTTAAAAAAAATATTTCCTACAGCATTTGTAACCACAGCTCTCATTAATATACATGCTGCGCCATTCCAAAGTGCATCCATCTTTGATGTCTGCCAATATTTAAAAAATTGTGCTTTGAATTGATGAAAGCCAAAACAGTAGCTAGTCATAACTTAAGGCTCAGGAAACAGGCAGATTCAACTGCTTTTTTTTTTTTTTTTTTTTTTTTTTTTTTTTTTTTTTTTTTTTTTTTTTTTTTTTTTTTTTTTTTTTTTTTTTTTTTTTTTTTTTTTTTTTTGCTTTAGGCAAAGAAAATACTGAGGGCAATCAGCTAAGCAGAAATTTGTGTTTATATTATATGGGATAAATGCAATTATAATTTGTAGTAGGGTTGGACTCTTGATCTTTATATTCCAGCAATTAAATGTATTGCTTGCTTGCAGAGTCATTTCACTGAGTGCAAAAACTATTGCAATTATTTTCACATCATAATTATCAGAATTAATTTTAGAGTCAACATGCTGCTGTGAGGGCTGTGGAAGTACCCCTCAAAATAACTTCATATATCCTAGAAACCCCCTTTTATAGTGTCTGAATAGGAGACACATAGAAACATTCATAATTTAGTTTATATATATGTGTATACATAGAAATGAATATATATAAAGCTTGTTTTACATAAGTTTATTGGTTGACTTGGAGCAACATGCATGTATTTGATGTACTTAACCCAAAGCCAAATATGTGTAACTGCAGCTTTGTGCTACACAATCCCTCTTACTGGCTGCCATGACTACCGACTAAATGTCAAAATACAAAAGATAATGGAAGCAGACAGTTTGAAAAATCCAATTTTCTTCTGGGTTTTGAACAGAATTTTAATTTTGTGAGACATGTTAAAATAAGGTTGTGTCATCAGTTTGAATAAAGGCATTAGTTGTCTTTCTGTACACAATTGCAAATGACATATGTAAGCAGATTACTTAAAAATAAAGGGTTCTTATCCTTGCCATAACAGAAACAATGGCATACACACTATAACTGTGTTATTTAACAACAGTATTTTAAATCTGAATACCAGAATAAAATAAGCTCTCAGTAAATTACTTTAAAGTTTCTGTATAAAACTGTTGGATATTAGAGTTTGCCTGTAGCCATAACTCGTATTCATGGAGGATTTTGCTTTAAACTCGAAGAGGTGCGATAATGGAAACTGTGCTGCAGATACCTGGGTACTCTGGTTTATACTCTGGTGCTTTGTACCGTACGGCTTAATTCCCTTTTTTCATAACAAAGACTATAGAAATTTAAATGCTTTTGTACAAATTTAAGAGGATACTCAATTGGGTATATGTGGGAGCAAGGGGCTGTATTTATTTAATTATAACATATTCCAAAGGACTTAATTTCGGGGTTTAGAGACATTTAGTCCCTAATTTAAGAAAGTTTCCCTATGTAGGAAGTCTATCAAGGCTGTGTTTATCCTTGGAGAAATCCTTCGGTTCAAAAATAATGTCTTTAGGTTTTGAAGGACTTTGAAAGAACTGCACAGAGTAAGCAAAAATTACAGCAACTCCCTGATCAACCGTGTTGATGCAAAGCAGAATCTGCAAAACTCACCTTCTCTTTTGGTGCTTATCTCCTAACAAGTGGGCAGCAGAATGACTAGGAAAAGTATCTTTTGGCAGGTCCCCAAAACTAGAAACTTGGGTTCCTTCTAGACATTTCAGCCTTCAACACGTTCACCGTGAAAATCTATTTGCACAGCATTTAAAGACATAATTTTCTGCTATTCACATCTCAATGCTTGCTATCCCAACAACAATGCAGCGCATCCCACTGGCCCTCCGCACTGTTGCTGTCAGTCAGGATTTGTGCATTAGCTGCAGACTCTTGGGGAGCTCATCCCCAGCACATTACAGAACCACATCCCTCGGTCTCCTTTCCTGGCTCTTCCCCCAACCACTCACTCGCTGCTCTCAATCCTGCCTCCTTTCTTGCCAAAGAACCTCATATTTCCTTTTGCCATGTTCCAAGAGCATCTTGTTGGGGTAGCAACAGGAAAAGACCTCAGCTGTTCAGCTGCTGGACTTCAGATGTGGCTGTCCCCACAGGCCACCTCCCCAGTCATCCTGCCTCTTTTTTTGAAATGCAGTCTTCCAAGTACCCTTCCAGATTTAGTCAAAACTCTCTCAGAACTCAAGTTTGCTTGCAAAGCAAGCAATAAGCCATACAGAGTAGATGCAGATAATTAAAAAAAACCCCAAAAAACAAAGAGAATTATTGTCAGTATTTTTTTTAAAGTTTTGCTTTGCCTCACAGGGAAGATTTTGTATAGCTTACAGAGTCTAAATGATCATTTAATTACTGGAACTGCTGCAAATAAAATAGCAGTCTCGTCATCAGTGAGTATAAACTTATGTAGCACAACAAACCTGGAGTCTGCAAGTTTTGTTAATAAGCAAAACCATAAAATCGTATTGGAAACAGAGCACATGGGTATAAATGTGCCTTTTTTAACCAGAAATTGGCACAACTGAAAACATTAATATAGGTCAAATTTAAGACCTAATCCAGACCATAAAATAAATCTGAGAGATTTATTTAATTGGACATTCTTTGCTTTTTTTAGTAAAACTGATTTTGGCAGTGACAACAATCAGTGAAGTGACTTGTGTGAAGTGACGAATTAGTTCTTCAATAATCTTGCCTCCTGCTAGGTGAACAAGCATTTTCCAATTTGTCACATCCTTTCTTAGTCTAAGAAAAAATACATGCGAAGCACGTATGCTAAAATAGAGCTTCAGCCTGAGCACCCACTGAGCTTTGCCCATTTATCAGTGGTCCTCTAGAAGCCCATCTAGAACGTGTGGCCTGTGTTCTGCATCATTCTATTATTGTGAATTTCTTCTATCTCCCAGTAAAATTAATTACAGTAGTTCAAAGTTTTTGTCAGTACTGATCTTGAGCTGATTAACACTGCTTCACTAGCAATAAGATCATTTGTGGATGAAATCCCAGCCTTCTAAGTCAACCCAAAACGTTCTCTTTGACTTTGGAGCTTTTAATCCAACAGATGCTTTGTGGGGGGCTTTCTAAGATGAAATTTTTGAGCTATTCGTCACACGTCTGCTATTCTTTAGCTTTCATATTTTTCTGTATGATCTTTATCTAAAATATCATGCAGCTATTGTTACTAATTACCTGATTTACACTTCTGCAATTGTATAGTCATGTCTTTATGCATATATTCAAACATTTGATTGCCTCTGTTAAGAAAACAATGGTGCCACTCAACAACGCATTGCTAAAATTTATCATAGGTAGGCACAGATTATAAATATTATTGAGCACTTTAATCATAAGATGTATAAAATGAATGAGAAAAAAACCAAAATAAATGACTGTCTCTTCTTTGAAACCATGCTGATGGTTCAAAGAAATTAGTATATTATTCAGAATTTATTAAATTGTCTGAGAGAGCACAATTGCTGGTGGGATATTTTTGTTACAATGGATGCAACAATAAAACTGGAACAAGAACCACTGGTCAAAGAAAGTGACCTGTGTTTGAAGTAACTTTACTCAGATTTGCATAACAGAAATACATGGATTTTTGAAGATGTAAAATTAGTGCATAAATGTCTATGCTATAACAATTTCTATGGACTTTCAGTACTGTGACTGCTCCCAACTAAATCCTTCATGATCCACCTCTGTTCTTCATCTTTCTCTTTTGCCCCCTTTTATACCATTTTTCAATTTAGTGATTTTTTCCCTGTTCTGAAATATTACTGAAGATTTTTAGAATTCATTAGCTCTGCCAGTCTATTGATCTCTCTGTAGCTCTCTATCTGTATATCTGTGTCTCTGCCTCTATTTTTCTGCAGTACTGGCCTCCACTTACACAGAAGAGGATCTTGATGAATTCAGAGACTTCACTCTGCTGCTAAATTAACCACATGAGGAGTCAATCCCTGCAGAGATGCTCCACTGACTTCTGTGGGGCTCTGGTGTGAGGGTGCTTGGGGGCTCATTTCTAACAAAAAGGGATCTTCACTTGCAATAGCTAGATTTTCAGGGCACTGTGCACCAGCATATCGCAGCCTCAACACTCTGTCATTAAAGGCAAATCAGAACTTCTGTGTTGTTCAGCCAATCCTTTATTAACAGAGTTATCAAACCTCCAGGACTGGTTTCGCCATCATCACATTTTTCAGTATGTTCTAAAAGTAACGGGAGCTGGAGATATCCAAATGTCAACTTTTAATGGCCCGCTTTTTCTCTTTTGTTGTATAATCAAATTCTTTTTCCTGTATAAAAAACCCTCTTTTCCTGTATAATTAAATTCTCCTTTATTATTGTAGCTGGCTTTTATATGACTTTCCAAAATAATAAAGGAGATGTTTCCTTCCTAAGCTGCTGCTTTGGGAGAATTAAAGGGACAAAAATGGGTTCATCAGACATAAATCAACATGGGTCTACTACCCATGGTTTAGGATCTAATTCCAGTAAGATTGGTGTTCCTGGTGTTTGCACATCTTAGCCACTTAAATGTGTGACCCATCCACCACAGTGAGCCACTTCCACTTTCCACATAGTGCCACTGGTTTTTAATACCACTGCATTAGAAAATATGGGAGTCCTTCTTCCACTGAGTATCACTTTGTTAAATTACAATGATTTGGCCTACAGTTCTCTTGGCTGGAGGGCTGCTTCTTGCTGAATTTTGGAGAAGCTTTTAGCAAAAATAATTTCACTATTTCTGGGAAGATGATTAGGGAAAAATACATAGCTTGCACATGGTAAACTAAACAAGAAAGGGCCTTGCACTTAATGCCAGGAAATCATTCCTCTTTTGGAAAACCTGCCCAGGCCTGGCTGTGGAATAAGTCATGGAAATATCTAATTTTAGGCTTCAACTGTGGTTGGGAGAGACATGTCCAAGCTTTACAGCCAATTTCTCTGAAGACACTTTGTGCTGGACATGGCTGGTTCCACATGGGCTGAGAGCGATGCTTCAAGCGCTGCTCCTCCTGGTTGCTTTGTACCCGAGGAGTGCTGGAAAATGGAAAAATAAGAGGAAACAACTATCTTGTGGTCTTAATTCCTCACCTTCTGGCCCTGTAGAAGTGTGAAGCATTATGAGAAGGAATGGGCTGTGTGGAGGGATGAGAGTTGAATCTATGTGGTGAAGAAACTGCCAAGAGTAGACAAATTTTTTAAAAAGAAGGAAAAAGAAAAGGTAAAGTCAGTCATGGGATAGGATGATTGAAACTGGACCAAGAATGACGATGATATTATGACTGATTGGATAGTAAGACTGGGTTAAGAAAGTGAGGCAGACTACCAAGGAAATGGACTGAGACTGGAAATCAGTAGGTGGTGGGGATGGAGCAAATGGGAAACTCTGATTGGGATGGCAGACTGTTCAAAAGAAAGTTCAGAGTCATCTGAAACAGAAATCTTCCTGACTGCTAGCTCAGGCTTTCATCTAATATGTAAACGACACTAAAAGACTATAAAAATATTAGAGTAGCAGGTCAGGGACAGACTGAGGTCCACCTGATATAATATTCTGTTTCCAGGATAATTTATCTTAATTTTTGTTTTAATTTAGGAAATTATATCTGTGTAACTACATAGAGATATACTAGATGTAATTTTGTAACTTTTGTATTATAGATTACTCCTGTTTGTTTCTCTAGTGCCTTGAATTTTCTGACAGGGTTGAGTATTTTTTCTTACTATTGCCATTTTTTACCCTTGACAGTACTGTTCACATCTTTTGTGCACAAATCAGGATGCTTGCAGAGCTGAGACCTCTAGAATAGCATTAACAAGCTATGTAAACTGACAATTACAATTCTGCTGAGCACTTAGAAGTACCTCTATCATATTTAATCCTGTTTTTCAGGCATCCCACTAGTGAAATTATTTACACTGTTAATCTAATGCACTATGATTATCTAAGTAAGATATTTCCCTTCTTAATGTTTCATTGTAAAAAATGTGAAAGCATTTCAAAAGTGAATAACCTGAATCCTCAATGCAGATTAAAGTAAATATCTTACTATTACTTTTCTTAAGAAGTCATTATTGATATTTTACTTAGAAAATAATGATGTTTAGAGGTAGAACATTGTTTCCCCAGCAAGAAGCTATTTGCCTTGAGAACAAGTGTTTTGTTGACAAATATCAAACAAAATTTTAAACCACAATGATTACACGCTTCTTTCCTGTCTACAACATATAATACTGAAAGATCACTGACTGCAGCCTTGACAGTAATAAAAAAATATCTAAACATATAGAAAAGATATTAGCTTAAAAATAGTCTTTTGTATTACCTCTACATAACAAATTGAATAAATGCCAGTACCTGGAGACAAAGACTGTATATTCAAGTGACTATAAATATGACTGCTGGGTGACATCAGTTGCTCTTTCTTTTTACATGAATTATGTAAGAAACAAATACATCAAAATAGTTAAATGTGATATTTAGTAAAGGCTAATAAAATAGGTTACAGGAGTGAATTTCACTTCCAAAAAATGTCTTTGAAAAATTACACAGCTTGATTCATGCATTCATTTTAAATTAAAAAATTTCCTAGGAGCACTCAAACATTTCTTACAGCTGCATACATGTAACTGGAGGATCTGCAGTACAAAAATATTAGCAAAGAAAAAAATTTAATTTTTGATGCACTTTTATATACAAAAATAACAGGTAAAAAAAATTGTGCATCTTTGACCTGTCTGTGGTCTTTGCAGTCTTTTGAAAAGGAAAAACAAAATATCCATAATAATATTAGACACTTCAGGGAGCCTTGCCAATGAAATCCCATAAGTCACCCTAGTGGAAACCAGAGGATGAATTTGAACATGTATATATCAGAAATGTTGGGCCAAAAGAACAATTTGTGTTTTCAGTAACTTTAAAAAGGATGAAAAACAGTATCAAGATCAAAAGCTATAGCTACATAGCCACTTAGTGACTAATGAATATATTTAAATGTAAAAAGCTTAAGCATTAAAAGGTACCTTAGCTAGCTGTAGGTAAAGTGTACCTTAGCTTAACATAAATTCTCAATTTGTATGCTTCTACACCAATCTGTAGTATAAAATGTATACATCACTATTTTTTCTTTCCCTCAGAAATTCCCTAAGGATTATACAAAGTTCCTGAATAACACAGAATGCTAATACAGCTTTAGAAGGTAAATTCCTCTGCTTCCTAATCTGATCAGCATGGACTTCTGCAACTTCTGTACATCAGAGAATTTTTACACACCTCCATGCAGTATAGAACATAACCTCACATCACATCTCTAAGGTGAGAGTCTAAGATTATCCCCATCTTAATGAAGATAAAGTCAGATCATAAAATGATTAAGGGACAAAATCCAGTAAAGGAGCTAGGTGCTTAAAATAGTATTTAAGAAAAAATTCAGGCTTCTCAATCCAAAACGCGGATTCTACAAATTCCCACACAGTTGCAGAGAGGTCATGAAAATCCATAAATACAACGATTTGGGATCTTCAAATTGGTGGTGCATTGTTAGGTCCTACTATTTTGTACAAACAAAGGTGCCTCAGACTTGAAATGTTTAATCCCCTAACATTGGGAATTGGGCATTCTTCTAACCCAGACCCTGTCCTCAGAGGAAATCTGGGTAGCCTGTTTCCTCAGAGCATGTGGCACACGCAAGCAGGATAGAGCCCTTCATAAATGCATGGCCAGCCACTGTTTTCTCTTAAAATGCAGCCAAGGGGAAATGTTGCTGGCTGTCTTACTCCTTCCCTTTGGGACAACTGTCTACAGTGAGCACCTTCAACTGGGAAATGCCAGAGCTGGGTTCAATCTCTTTCAGAAATGAGGGGATTCGGGCTGAAGGGTCCTACCTGCCACCCAAAGAAACCCAAGTTTTATTTTCTGCTACCACAACAGTTTCTATTTAGCTATATCATGAACAATCCAGTGATGGTCCTAAATGCCAGGGCTTCCCAGTTACTGGGTGGAGGTCATCCTCCCTTGTGTGTGCTCTCTTGTACTCTCTCCATCACGACGCTCCTCCCATGGGAGGGTGGGAAGGGACCACAGCTTGGTGGCTCTGGTGTTCTCTGGGGAGAGAGGGCATGCAGGGACAAGGGCCACCACATCTTAGCACCACACTTGGAGGCCAAACACCTGCTGTTTGGCTAAGGGGCAGGAGTGTACCCACTGCCACCTCTTTTTCCTCCCACCACAATGGAGGAGACCAAAGCAAGGCTCCTCTGCAGCCATGGGTGCGTGAAGTGCCCAAGGGACAGCTGAGGTCTCACCGTTCCCCCTGAATTTCCATGCAAGTCACTGAGTGATGAACACATTCACCATGGGCAGAACTCAGCAATTTGTTCTTCGACAGTCGACAGAGGTGCTGATCTCTCCCCATGTGCTGTGGAGGTACAGTCATGCCTGTATCCCGCCACAGGTGCCTCAGAACTTTACTGACTCTATCCTGTCACATCCCTAAACTAGCTCACCTTCTTGGGGTGTTTTGCCGGTGAAAATACCCACACCAAACCCCAGCAATCCTGTTTTGTGATAGTGTGCATGAAGGATCACAATTTATCCACATGATAACTGCTAAAACAGCGATGGGTTTTGACGACTGCATAGATTATAATTTATTTATGAACTTCTTGGATTAGACAGCTATACCTTCAAAAAAATAATATTGTCAAATGTATTCAGCAAAGCCTAATGTTTTGTGTAGATGCTGTGCATCAGTTTAACTGCTCATCCTGGCAGAAAGAGCCTAAACTCACTTCATTTGTTAAATTATGTATTAGCAGACAGGAAAAAAGAAAAACTTAACAAGCTGAGGAGAAAATGAACTGATTACAGAGGAGCTTTGTATGCTGATATTGCTCAAACACACAATGTCTTGAATATTTTGCTCCCAGGGACCAGCATTTCTGCATCAGTTCACTTTTTCAACTGAGGATGCAAGTCTCTGCAGATTGACTTCTTCAAAGCAATTTTCTTCTGTTTTTTTGAGAAGTTCTGAGCAACTAGAGCAATATACTGCCTGCACTGTAGTCATGGGTGCCCAGGATCTTGCAGGATTGAGGTATGTGTCCCAGGTAGAACTGCTGGCTGATGTTCATGGCAGGACTCACAATTCCAATTGAGATCAACAGTATTTTTAAACTGAATGAAAACCAACCACACCTCAGACTGGATCCACAGAATCCACAGTGTGAGTGAGGACTGTGTATAGCCTAGAAAGAATTGTGATTAGCAGCCATTCCTCCAAATCAGCTACCAGTTTCTGTGTCCCCATGGGCTAAGGATCAGTTGATTGTGCTGAGGCCAGGGGCCGAACTCCATTGGCTCCAGGGAGGCATGACTCATTTGCAAAGCTGGTTCATCTATCATCCATTTTATGAATACCGCTGAAGAAGACATGCTCGCTACAAGCCACCTGACAGCAACATTTTTTGTTTATAAAGGTGACTAGTAGGGAGAACTAACATTGGGTTTTTGAAGGTAGTGACTGCAGTAAGCGCTGTTGGTTTGTGATGTGACATTTGCTCCTCCTGAAAGCATTGGGGAGAACTATTAAGAGTGCCAGGATAAAGGGCTTTGAAGCCTGATAAAGTAATTTGAAAGGCAAATGTACTCAATACATATTCAGCCTGGAGGGAGCACACTCTGTGAGAGGCGTGTTGGAGGATTTAACTTCCAGCTGTGTTGTTGCCCACTGGTCACTGCGCTGGGAGCCACCCTCAGTCCCTGACGTTCAAGTGGTGGCTTCCTTCCCGTATAACCTTTAGCAAAGCTTTAATGAATTTATTTTCCAACTATATCAATTATTTGGAGTGACAGCACTTTAGGATGCCTACTTTAAGACACCTAGGGCTTGATGTTTTTCAGGAGTGCTGAACATCTCTTGTTCTTTTTGACTATGAACTAATAAGGTAGTTAAATTAGACCTACACGAAAACGCTGCACAGGTCAAGTATTGCCCAGACCTACCTGTCGTGGGAACCCTCTGATCTGTGTTTCAGACTACATAATAACTCCTACTTCTCACAGGAGGCTCCTAAGAGAATTAATTAGTTAATTTAGTGCAGTCTTTGAAAGCTAAAATGCTATCTAAATATATTGCTGATGTGAGTGTCCCATCTCTATTCTGTAATGAGTTTTTTTTAATTAATGTTATTAATTTGAAAATGGAGAAATTTTTCCTGAATAAATTAAACGTCACCTCAGAAAAATCTAACCATGAGGTTAGATTACACATACATTTATAGTAAAAAATAGGCGTTCAAAATGTGTAGTAGAGAAATGTACTGTTGTAGTGCAAATACCAAAGAAATGAAAAAAAATCCAGGCTTAATTATGTAATTAAAATAAATTTAGATTGACAAAATCAATATGAATGAATTACAGGAATACATTATTAAACAGGGAAGCCTTTAGTCTAAATACAGCTTATATTGGGACAAAGAGGTGATAGAGGTGGAAGCGAGACAACATTTTGGAAGTGTTCAAGCTGATGAATTTTATTTTTATTTCCTCAGTGTGTCATGGGATCTCTTCCAGGAGATGATGGAATAGATGACGTGCTATCCTCCTGCTTGTACGCTTCACAGGGTAAGTAAAGAAATGCTATGAGACAATACAAATTCTTAGCCATATGGACTGTTTTAAAAATTATTACTGCTTGAACTCTCAATAGCAGGAACAGTAGTCTACTCTTCAAAAACAGCAAAAGAATATGAATAGCTGTTAACCTTCAGTTCTCTAGTGAATTGTACTTGCCAGCAACTTTATATTAGCTTATCAAAATTCTCAGAAAAATAAACTAATTTAAATGTTTCTTCTGCTAGATCTTGACAAAAATTTGGAATAACAGTGTCTCAGTCAAATCAAATTTCTGCTAACATTATGAGACAGTAAGCTCTTTTCTGAACCTTGCTTACATTAATTCTCGCCTTAAAGTAATTTCCTATTTGCCTATACAGATATGTAATTTTCTGATAGTTGAAAATAATTCAGTGCTGACTTATGTTCATTTATTTATAAAAGGGGAAGAACCATATTTATTTATAGAAGGCGAAGGTGAAAAACTTCTTCTAAAAACAGCATAATACGGAAAGGAGAGCATGGTAAGTTTAAATTCAGCCTGGCACTTAGCCATGTGTTGTTTAACTTGAAGCTTGTCGCTGCTGTTGATGTCCAGATGAGTACTCATGTGCAATTGTTGAAGATCAAGAAATTGTTTAAGTGTACTGGCAGATCAGAGGCAGAATGCTTATCCCTTTGCAGTAAAAAAGCCTAGTTATTAAACTAATTGAACCAGTTGAACTCAACAACCACACACATATTTACAACATCGTATGTATGTTTACATACCAGATAAAACAATAATGTAATACTCAGTTAACAGACAAACTTAGCAGTGACATTGCATCCATCAAGCTAAGTATCGAGGTCTGAGCTTGTAGCTAAAATGCAAATAACAAAATAGAAGAACAACTCTGAAGCACTTTTACAACAATTTAATCAGTCTTACTGAGACATGCAAAGGAGGCAACATGGGGCTGTCTGAGTTCCCCTGGCTCCACAATCCCATCCATTTATCACTTCTCAAAGTTTCTGACTATCTCAAAAGGAGTCTGAATTAAAACACTTATTTCACGCATTATTCACACATATCCCATGTATTTTTGTTATACAAATTCCTACAAAATAATCAAGAACCATAATCAGGACTGAGACTTTGTGTTATGACAATTGTCTGAAGATGTTTTCATAATATTTTTTAAACACTGCAAGAAAACAATGAAATAATTGTTTCAGAGAGCTTTTTTTTTAGTTCCAGTGGCATCACTGACTGCCTCACCCTCACACTGCCATGTACATACCCTAAGAAAGTCTGTCCAACCAGGACATGGCCTATGAGGTCTGTAGTGCAAAAGCAGCCCATTTATGTAACACACATCCTCTATGGTAGGGAGCATAATGTATGAATGAGTCCATCCCTACAATCCAGATTTCATTTAGAAAATGGCATGGGCATTCAGGATGTACTGAGCTCCAGAAGTTCTTGCAGCTGTTGAAATTCCCATGTAAGTCAAAGGAGCTTTCCTTGAAAAGCTTTTGTTTAACGGAGCCTAAGAGAAAATGAGGCTTCATTTTGCTTTCTGTAGCAGAATACAAACACAAGTTTACCAGGGCATTTAGCATCTGCCTAACCTGAGTTATGTGAAGAGTTCTGTCCAAAGCCAGTAGGACTATTCACATGCTCAAACTCAGACACCTGCTTAAGTGCCTTGCTGGACCAGAGCCAGAAACATAATAGTGGGCTAGCTTAAGCTGATTAGAAATGTTCTGTTGGCTCCAGTGGCAGCAGGATCTTGCCTTTATTGCCACTTTGCAAAATACAATGTTCAACAGGGGAAAAAAATCAGGTACTCTCTAGTTCTCTCAGTGGTCTACTGGGCAAAGATTGAGTACAAAAGAAATGCAGCTTATTTAGCAGTAACTGGAAATGTGTATGACTGAGAATGCATCTATTTTTCCATATGAAAATAAAATTTGTTGAAGAAACTGTCGAAATAAAATGGCTTATTCTAATATGTTGTTGAGATCAAAATTTTCTCTACAAATAACTAGAACAAGGAAGAATAAGGTTTAAAGAAATGGTGAAGAGAATCCTTAACCTTTGAGAGTTTAAAGAAGGAAGATGCTTTTAACAACATATTTTTCATTTTTTAATTGAATGCTGTTGTAATTAGTATTTTTAGAAACCTAGCTAGTTACATGCTTTTTTATTACTTGTGGATGTAGCTTGATAACCAGGTATTAACAGACAAACATGTGTGACACTGCCAATCCGTTTCTGGACAAACCTAATGATTCCAGGCATCTCTCTTGCTGCAAAAACCTTGATTATTTGTGTGCTGCGAGATCATTAATCAAAGGCTGAAGAGCCCTTTCTGCCTAGTGACAGAATTCCTAACAAGGCCTTCTGCAGCGATAAGTCTCCTAGTGACTACAAATTATCAATACTGATTACCAGATTGCTGCAGTGGGGAGGGGACGGCGTGCTCGGCACTGCAGGGCTGGCCAGACTCCCACAGCCCTTGTCTCCCTCCTCTGTTTGCATCTACAGCTGTCTCATGCTTTGCTCCCAGGGGTGCCACAACCAGGTTAAAATGTTTTCAATCCACCCCGATTATTCCTTGTGAGCAGAACATCAGCATTCAAATAAATAAATGTGTAATGCATCCGTTACAGCCAGCGCCAGGAGGATTTGGTATAACTTTGTGCAATGTGATTAAGAGTGATAATAGTCTGCACAGAATGGAAATTTGAATGGGGTTTGCTTCTTGGGGAAGGATACTAATTGCGTTGGAGCTTTCTACTCCTATTTCGTGGGATTTGTGTGTGCGTGACTTTAACGATGAATGATTGTGAAAACTTGAATTTGAATGCGTCAAACGTAGGTCCTGCCTGATTCCCACCCCGAAAAAAAAAAAAAAGAAAAATAGGGAAAAAAAAAAAAAGAAAAATCAAGGAGTATCAGGGTTTGGATGCTTCCAGCAGCCAGACCCCACGGTCGCTCTCCTTCTGTCACTCCCACCCCCTCCACTGCTCTTTCCCGCTCCCCCACCCACTCCAGCGGCCTCCCGCGAACAAAGGGGGCCGGAACCGTGCTGCTGCCTCTCGCCCCTGCCCCCCCGCCAGGACCAGCGCCCCGTGCCCAGAAGGGACCCCAGGGCAAAGGGCTCCCCGGGACCCAGAGGCTCCGCGGGACCGCGGCTGCGGCGGGGACCGCGCACCTCCCGCGGCCGCGCCCCGCCCCGCCCGGCCGCTCCCCAGGGCCGAGTGGGAGGCGGCGGGGGG
The DNA here is from genome assembly GCA_013400615.1 of Syrrhaptes paradoxus. NCBI lineage: Eukaryota > Metazoa > Chordata > Aves > Pterocliformes > Pteroclidae > Syrrhaptes > Syrrhaptes paradoxus. Next base: position 211,356 of record VZTO01023674.1, on the reverse strand, counting down.
ACGAGGGGGGGCGGCGCGCCGCGGCGGCGGGGAGCAGGGTGCGGCTCCGGGAGGGGAGGGGGGCAAGCGCGGAGGGTGGGAGGATGCTTTGCTTCCAGCTGCAAACCGCAAGGTAACAACAGCCCTGCAAGCTGCCCCCTGGGAGAAAAAAACGGGGTGGGAGCCGGTAGAAAACACCGGCTGTCCCTGATGCAGTGACCTACTTCAGCCCCCCGCCCTCCCCGGCACATTGCAGCGCAGGGGCAGCAGGCAAACGGCTGCTGCTCCTCCTCGCCCCCCACCCCCCGCAGCCCCCTGCGCCGGGCTGGGCGCGGCCGGCCCGCAGTGCGCGCGCCGCGGCAGGTGCCCGCTCCGCTGCAGCCCCCCCCCCCCCTCCCGACTCTCTCCCGCCGCACCACGGCCCCCCGCGCCCCCCCAGGGCCGCCGCCCGCAGTCCCCAGCCGCCGCGGTGCTGGGACTCGCCCGGCGCTGCCTCTCCCCGTTCCCTCTCCTCCTTCCTTTCCTTCTCCCCGCGCGGTTCGCGTTTGGTTTCAGAAGCTGAGGGGAACGCTGGCCCCGGCCAAGGGGGGTACGGGGGCGGTGAGAGGCATATTTATAGCGGGGATAACTTCCCGATTTTTTTTAATGCCGTAAATATATATAAATATATATTCATCTTTAAAATAATGGAAGCCGTTTCAAAATTAGGCTGTGCTCGTGTGCCGACCTCACCCATCAGTAAATACTTTATCTGCTCTCAGGTTGGGACGTTAAAGAGCCCCGGGATCCCACACCCCCTCCCTTTTCTTCTGATCGAATACATTAAAAATATGTTTAGCGTTGTCTTGATTTTTCTAACCCAGTGTAGGTAGCGGCCCTAGGAAATAGTGGCCGTTGTACTGGCTGAAGANCCGGCCGCTCCCCAGGGCCGAGTGGGAGGCGGCGGGGGGACGAGGGGGGGCGGCGCGCCGCGGCGGCGGGGAGCAGGGTGCGGCTCCGGGAGGGGAGGGGGGCAAGCGCGGAGGGTGGGAGGATGCTTTGCTTCCAGCTGCAAACCGCAAGGTAACAACAGCCCTGCAAGCTGCCCCCTGGGAGAAAAAAATGGGGTGGGAGCCGGTAGAAAACACCGGCTGTCCCCGATGCAGTGACCTACTTCAGCCCCCCGCCCTCCCCGGCACATTGCAGCGCAGGGGCAGCAGGCAAACGGCTGCTGCTCCTCCTCGCCCCCCACCCCCCGCAGCCCCCTGCGCCGGGCTGGGCGCGGCCGGCCCGCAGTGCGCGCGCCGCGGCAGGTGCCCGCTCCGCTGCAGCCCCCCCCCCCCCTCCCGACTCTCTCCCGCCGCACCACGGCCCCCCGCGCCCCCCCAGGGCCGCCGCCCGCAGTCCCCAGCCGCCGCGGTGCTGGGACTCGCCCGGCGCTGCCTCTCCCCGTTCCCTCTCCTCCTTCCTTTCCTTCTCCCCGCGCGGTTCGCGTTTGGTTTCAGAAGCTGAGGGGAACGCTGGCCCCGGCCAAGGGGGGTACGGGGGCGGTGAGAGGCATATTTATAGCGGGGATAACTTCCCGATTTTTTTTAATGCCGTAAATATATATAAATATATATTCATCTTTAAAATAATGGAAGCCGTTTCAAAATTAGGCTGTGCTCGTGTGCCGACCTCACCCATCAGTAAAAACTTTATCTGCTCTCAGGTTGGGACGTTAAAGAGCCCCGGGATCCCACACCCCCTCCCTTTTCTTCTGATCGAATACATTAAAAATATGTTTAGCGTTGTCTTGATTTTTCTAACCCAGTGTAGGTAGCGGCCCTAGGAAATAGTGGCCGTTGTACTGGCTGAAGAAAAATATGCGGTTTCTTACCCATTGCTGTTTTAGCCATGCTGGGATGTGCAGGCTCTCAGAGGCAGTGAAGGCAAAGGGGTCCAGCTACAGCAGTGGAGAGAGGGAGAGAAGACTGAATAAGGCACTGAGTCAGCAGAGTGGGGCTGTGCAAGAGAAGGAGCAAGAGGCAGGAGCCCATGAATAATTATCACTCTTCTACCCAAGCAGATTGGCTCTAGAGGTCCCCTGACATGACTCCTGCAGAGCCAGAGTCTCCGGGTATTAAATATTGATCCACCAATGGTGCTGGAGTACAAAGTGCCAGAATGCAGTTTTAAATGGAAATCAGTCCTTGAATGCCTCTCCCCCCTCGGTCTGGCTTTAATAGTACATTCCATGTCAAATGTTTTATGTCTTACATGAAAAAAGCCTATTGGTGTTGAAGGCTTTGCTGTTGCTACCTGTAAAACATGCACAAATTCATTTTAACACAGTTTATTCCAAAGATATAACAAAAAAGGGACCAATAAAAGGGATTTTCTAAACCATTTCAGTAAGACAGCTGCTCAGGTTCTTTTTACCTCTGCACCCCATTTCCTACAAATACACACAGATACCATGTATAATTGTTTTATACTGAATGTTTCTGCATTTTAGTATCCCCAGACCTAACACTGGGCAACTTGAACTCTGCTAAAATTTGGGGAATGGCAGCTGGACCTGCTCACACTCTCAAAGGGCTCTGGAAAGCCAAAACCAGCATAAATGCGAAAATAAGTCAATAACCACTCCCTGGAGTACTGTAACAGGCTCCACTGGGAAGTTAGAAGCTTGATTCACTTGATACAGTGTGCAGAATGGGACCCGATATGATTATTACATTAAAGCCGATGGGCACATCCTAAGGATTCTCTACATTAATTTTAAGGATTCCCTGTCCCCAGCAAGAGGAAAGCCAGTGACATGACTGACAGCCACTAAACAAATATGGGTGGTTAACTGAAATTCTTGCTAGAAACGCACCAGTGATAGGACCTAGGGCTGGAAGTGGTTGCTGGCCTAGAGGAGAAAGTATCCAAGATGGTGGTACAAAGAGGAGGACACTCCGTCTTTACCTTGTCATCCTTCACTGTCCAGCTGAAGCTCATTTGCCTCTCCCAAGGGAAAGTCAGCCATATTGTCAAAAACTTGCAGTGATAACAGACTCCCACACTGCTTGCAGACAGGGCATAGGGCAAATTTTCAGCTTGGAATTTTGAGGACACTACTTGTGGAGTTGTTTCATGGTGTGTATGGGTGGGTGAGAAAAGCAGGAGGGCGAACAGAAGTCTCCAGGGTGGAGATGTGTTCTCCCAGAGCAAGCAGGGCATTGGCACCTTTCTCCTTCCTTCAGTGGTGCCATTTGCAGCTGCACAGTCCATGCAGTGTGCCATCACTAACTGCAACGCTCTTTCTCTGTGTGTCCTTTCCTAGAACAGGTAATGCAGGATTATGCTTTTCAAGCTTCCTTGAGGTCAGTAAACAGCATCTTTGAGTAAAGCAGGGCCCAGAGCATGAGTCTGAGGCCAGCTTTCTCTTTGAGTCACGGCTGATTATTTCCAAATTGCAGGAACTATTTTTTTTTTTTAATGAGAACACTAAAGTCTGTAAGTGAGTTGGAGGAAGGAAACATCCCCAAACCGTACAGCGTGCAGAGAGAGAGGTGTGTGATTCACCCGCGTGTGAGCTGCAGCACGGCAGATACTGTGATGGTTCCTGCTGAGGCAGCTGTGGCTTGTTGTTGGGAGGGGGATGAGGTGGGTTTGCTAGGGTGCGGGGGGTGATCTGCCTGCATGGAAAGCCCTGCCCTCATGGAGAGCAGGAAGGCGGCCCCCGAGGGGCCTGTGGCCTTTTTGGAGTGAAACACTTCTGGGCTGTGTGGCTAAGTGTGGGGGTAGGGTGAGAGGGACACCGGGATCTAATTGGGTTTGCTAGGGTGCAGCGAGAGCAGCTTATAACGGAGAGGAAATGGTGAGAAATGACCGAGTGCTGCGCATATAAGGGCGGACGGAGGGAGACGCATCAGAGGGCTCCAGCTCTCCAGAGCCTCGCCCTAACCGGGAGACAACCCCTCCCCGGCCCCCAGTACCCCGGGAGGGGTGGCCCTATCCAGGGCTCGGGCGGATGGGTGGGGGGTGACCCCGCGGGGCAGCAGGCGGCGAGCCCGGCACAGCCCGGTCCTGTAGGGCTCGGCACGGCATGGCGCGGCACAGCGCGCGGCGGGTGTGCCCGGGAGCTCTCCGTGGTGCTGGAGGCGGAGGCGCTCCCCGGGGCAGCGCCCGCCCGCTGCATCCCGGCGGGGGTGGGGGACGGGGAGGGAGACAGACTGGGGCAGGACACAGGTAAGGGGCAGCCAGGGAGCGGCAGCTAGGGTGGGAACAGGCAGGGGTTCAACACGGCTGCCCTCCCCCCTGCAGCTCCCACCCCCCCCGCCGGCCCAGCGCCAGCGGCAGCCGCAGCGCAGAGCGGGTGAGGGGCACGGTGCCCGCCCCGCCCCGCCCGGCCTCCCGCCGCCGCCCTCCTGCCTTCCCGGCACGGGGGGTTCGGCGTGGCTCAGCCGCCCGGGGGCGGCGGGGAGAGCGGGGCTGCGCTGCCATAATGCATCTTGGCTGGGCTGCCCATCCCCCGCCCCGGCACGCCCAGCGGGCAGCAAACCCGCCCTGGTCTCTGCCTTTTTTTGTTTAATTACGTTTTTTCTCTCCTCCGAGCTTCACCAGCCGCAAAAGGCGGCAGGCAGAGCGGGAGAGCTGCTGTCGGCGGTGGGACCCCACAGCCCCTGAAGAAGGGACTTTTCCTGCCGCCGCAGTGACAGCGGCGTTTCCCCGCTGCCTTCGCCGGCGCCGCTCCAGCCTCGCTGTGCGGGAACCGCTCCTCGGGCGGGGCCCGGTTGCCCGCAGCCCTTTCCGAGGGAGCCAGCGGCGTGCGACGGGGGGGTCAGGCGGAGGGCGGGGCGGGGGAAGGGGGGGAACTGGGGGGAGCTGTGATCTCCCCGCGGGGTACCAGGCTCCTGGTTGCTGACAGAGCAGTGCAAGAAAGTGTGTGGCAGTCCCTGTCATGTCAAACCCTTGGCATATACGGGAGTAGCTATTAGGCACTCCATATATCATTTCTGATCCACTGCCACTTTTTGATGTTTCACATACATTTTAGAGGGAGATAAATTAAGCTCCAAGGCCCTGTTTTCTTTCACAGGCTGGGTTTTCTCTTGATTGACGTTAAAATGTGTTTGCAGCCCAGCCTACAGGTCTGTGGATGTATGGGCCGTAAGGATGTGCTGCTGAGCATAGCATTTCTTAACTGCTTCTAAATAGCAGTAGGATATAACTGGGGCTTTCATCCCACTTTTGTTGGACACTTCTGTGGCCTTGACCGGATCATTGAAAAGCTTTTGCTCTTTTCTCTATTTGTTAGAAAGGATCTTACTTTTTATTCCCTTGGAGACAAGGCAAAAGGGGAGGTGATACTGGAAAAATAAACGCTTATGCAGCACTTTGGAGACTGTTGTTGCTAGGTAGATGCACTACATTGGCACCGAAATCGTACAAATGGCAGGGATAGGAGTAGATCATGAATCTCTTACTCTGCTTGTGCTTTGTGTTTCTGCTGCATAGGCTGGGAGACTGTGCAGCCTTGTTTAGCTTTCTTAAATAATTTGAGAAGTTAAGCTTTTTCTTATTGATTTTTTGAGACTTGTTTACACTTTTTGTCATTAGGAAATGTAATGGAGCTTATTTAGAGCAACTGATTTTTTTTTTCTTTGATCACTCCTTCTTTAGGCCTCCTGGAGCAATTTCTTTTTGTGTCTATGCAATTTTAGGAAATTAATTAGTAATTAGTTCATGTTTAGCTTGTTTTCATCCCTGTTGCTTTCAACGCCTCACCAAAACCTATGGTAAAAGATACTACTCAGATTGTATGATTAAGTCCCCGAAAGTCAGTGAAGAATGTTGCCTGTGCAAGCTTAATTACCCTTCCTAAGCATATATATCATGATACAGTTTTTAATTATATACTCATGCTATTTTTTTCCATAAGATTCTCCCTACATACATAACAAAATGGATGGTGCTCCTTTGGTGAGTGATATTTGGTATTTTATTTTCATTCTGTTCTCATAAAACAGAACCCTGACACAGTCCTCTGTGCCCTTGAAAGCATGCTTACAATAAAGATTTTCTTGCAGGAATGTTTGCCAGAATATTTTCCTCTAATGTGGGTGAAAAAAAATCTTTTGTGTAGCCTTATTCTTCACAGCAGGTTAGATATAGATTAGATGTTAGCATAGTTTGTGTTTCACTAAACCCTGCATATTTTAATGTGAAATTTAGCGAGAGAGGACTACAGATCTATGCATGTGTGATTTTGTAGTTCTTGTAATGTTTTGGCTTTTTTTGCAACTTTTTCTGTAATTTTCTGCAGAATGCTGTAAATATACCAAGCAGATGAAAAGATTAGCTGTGTACTGAAAGCATAGGGAGAAATAAAAAACAGTGATACCTATGCATTAACTGTGTCTTATTCTGAAGCATGGTCACCATTTTCTTCTTGAATTATGTTTTTTCTTAGCTTTTCATTTTCCTATGTAACATTTGAGTTATAGAGCAGTAATGTGCTGTTATGTTTCTATTAGCATTTCTCCAATTATGAAATTCTGCTTTTTGCTAGGCATAGCCTATCTAAAAATCGTCTGGTTAGAGCTTGATAGTGGCTTGATAGGCCAGCTAACTGCAAACAGTGTCCCCATTAGTGACTTCAGGTGCTGCGTATTCCACATACGTGTTGGAATAGTGCAGCTTTAGTGCTCACCTGGTTTCATGCGGGCTTTTATACTTGCAGGGCTGCACATGGTGTTCCTTTCAGCAGCACTGAAGATCACAATGGGGAAGCTGAATAATGGTATTATGGTACTTGCGGGTAATTTTTTTTTCTAGAAATCTGTGAACAATGGCTTAATGCTAACATGGGGATTGTACATAATGACATCTCCCTCAACACCCTCGTCCATGAGACATGAGCTGGAGCTGTGCAAGGCTGCCTGATGGGAGTGATGTGGTTGTGTCTAGGTTCTGCCCTGTGCTGCAAATACATAAACCACCAGAGGCCTTATGGGGGAAGATGGGGCAAATTGAGGCAGAAACCAGTTGTATGATTCTGCATGAAGACAGCATGTTTGTGGGACCATAAGGACTGTTGTGTAGGACCAGACAAAGGGCCATCTGTCCAGTAGCCTGTAAATTGTGTATCCTCCCCTTCCAAAGCCCCACCAGATAATGGGATTTTCTGGACAGTGATGTTCTTGGCTTGGGTGAACCTGTCATCAGCAGCTCATAGAATAGGCAGCTTGAAGGGGAACCCCAAGCCTGTGGGCCTATTTCAGTTTTCTCATCCTGATCCATCTCTGGGTAGGCCAGCACTGGGCAGCCTACTCAGGTCCTTGCACAAGTTCAGGGTGCTCGTAGAAGTGCTGTTAGAGATGCTCAGCTTGATGTTCCCCTGTGAATACATATTTTCTACATTTGTAATCCTTTGACCCTCCCCTGCCTTCTTGTTACCACTTCCATTTTCCCTAATTTCTTTCCTCTTTAGTTCACTGTTCTCAGGTAAAGTCTTAGGTTGTTTTATTTTTGTTTGTTTCATTTTGGTTTGTGATTTTTTTTTTTAAGGAAAGAGCTCAAACTTCTCTCTGAAATGGGAGACCATGTAGGAAGAGCAGCCATAAACACAGGCCTAGGAGTAGCAGCAGAGGGCCCCAGTAGCCCAGCCTCTCCCTGTTATCACTGGCTGTGGGTGAACACTGGGGGAAGTCTAAGAGCAGGAGAGGCACGTGTTGTACTCCCCCAGGGATTCTTCCAGCCATGGACTGCTCTTAGGAGGTGCCTGAGCCTGGTACAGTTTTCCTATTCAGTAACCCGTGATGGATCTTTCTTTTTACTACCATGTCCACAATGTCCCATAGCAGTTGGTTCCACAGGCCAGCTCCTTGCTGTGTAAAGAGGCATAGAATGGTAGAATAGTTTGGGTTGGAAAGGACCTTAAAGATCATTGAGTTCCAACCCCCCTGCCATGGGTAGGGACACCCTCCACTAGACCAGGTTGCTCAAAGCCTCATCCAGCCTGGCCTTCAACACCTCCAGGGATGGGGCATCCACAGCTTCCCTGGGCAACCTGTTCCAGTNCCTGATCTCCTACAGCTGGCGATTCTTCCTTCTCCCAGTCACTGCCTTTGCCTTCTGCAACTTGGGCAGTGTGGCTCGAGCTCTTGCCAGTGAAGACTGAGGTAAAAAACTCGTTATCTCAGCCTTCTTAATATCCGGGGTAGCCAGGTCTCCCACTTTCTTCCAGAGGGGGCACACATTCTCCCTAGTCCTTCTTTTATTGCTGACAGACCTACAGAAGTTCTTCCTGTTACCCTTAATGTCCTTGGCCATATTTAATTCTTTAGCTTTCCTAACCTGATCTCTGGCTTCGCGGACAGTGTCTCTGTATTGTCCCCAGGCTACCTGTCCTTGCTTCCACCCTCTGTAGGCTTTCTTTTTCTGTTTGAGTTTGCTCAGGAGTTCCTTGTTCATCCATGCAGGCCTCTTGGCATTATTGTCTGCCTTCCTCTTTGTTGGGATGCATCACCCCTGAGCCTGGAGGAAGTGATCCTTGAATATTAACCAGCTTTCTTGGGCCCTTCTTCCTTCCAGGGCTTTATCCCACAGGACTCTTCCAAGCAGGTCCCTGAAGAGGCCAAAGTTTGCTCTCCTGAAGTCCAGGGTAGTGAGTTTGCTGTGTGCCCTCCTCACTGCCCTGAGGATCTTGAACTCCACTCCATCGCTGCATCCCAGGCTGCCCTTAAGTTCTACATTCCCCACCAGACCCTCCTTGTTGGTGAGAACAAGGTCCAGCATAGCCCCTCTCGTGGTTTGTTCCTCTATCACTTGGAGAAGGAAGTCATCATCAAAACACTGCAGAAACTTCCTGGCCTGCCTATGCTGCATCTTCTTTTGTTTATTTTAAGCATGTGTCATATCAAGATCTATTATGTTTCTCTAGATGTGGCATACTAAGTATGCTTTCAGTCCTACAATCATAGGGTTTTTCACTCTTTAAAGTAACAAGTGATGGAGAGAAGATTACCAGATCCTTTTAAAATGGGAGGAGACAAGCAGATGATGCAGAAGCAGTTAGATGCAGCTGATGGGGGACAATGCCATCCACTGCACCTCAGAGGTTCACAAGGAAATTTTCCAAGAAAAACAAAAGTGCCAATATTCAGCAGATCTAAATCACAAGTCATTACAAGACCAGGAGGCCTGGTTTGAAAGTGTCCGCCAAGTGACCTATTGAAATGAGGTTTCTGATTTGGTTTGCTGACTGCAGTTTTCTGAACAGCAAAATGCCTTGTGTAACAAGAAATCAACAACAAATCATGCAGCAAAGTGTCTAATTCACTTTGCTCTGTCTCCCTTACTGTTTGCAGTGAGAAGTGCATGACTATTTTAACTTCTTTTTGCTGTTTTTGCTCTTCTTTGGATTGGCTGAATTTCTTGGGACTGTTGTCTGGTTACCAGCTGTTTCATCATGGCTTTTGTCTCACACCCCTTGGAGAAGACCAACAGACCATTTGATGCTCCAAGTATATTGTAGACCATTTTTCTCTGTGAGGTCAGGCATATCCATAAATATGTGTATTTTAGGACATTAAGTGTTATGTTATTGCTGACTCTCAAACAAGGATCCAGTTCTTGATATCAGGCTCATAATCTATTCTTTTTGCAAAGAAAATTTATTTTAGCTTACTCAGTGATTTATCACAGTAAAGACAACAGATGATAAGGTAAAAATATGCTGAGGATAGATAAAGCAGACTTTGAAGATATTAATTGCATTTTTGTGAAATTCACACTTAGAGGGAAACAGTAGCAGAAAACCACTTTCATAATAAAGTGCAGGAGAACTTTTTTATTTCCAGTCTTGCACTTAACCCATTAAAAAAGTTTCCAGGAAATTTCATTTAGCAAGTATTTTTGCTCACAGTTTTGCCAGACTTCATTATCTTCATCTGACATTTTCAGTGTTGCATGCCCATTGATTGTTGTTTGTGTTTCAAAAAAATCTGCTGAGATGTTTTAGCTGGTTTTGAGGATAGATTTTATGCAATATGACAATGTTTTGCTCATTCTGGGAATCTTTTATTGGAAATGCAATAGCATGCCCTATTCTGCAATAGATAATTGAAATCTGGCAGGCAATTGTTTAGGTAGCAGAGAGATGGACTGTATTTTCACTGGAAAAGTCCACTTAAACTTGTCAACATTTTAATGCTTTAGAAAAACCTGTCCTTTATACTGCTTTTGGAGACCCTTGCTAAAATCTTAGCTAAAATCTGAAGTTTCTCTCCTCACTGAGCATGCTTTATTTTTTTTTTTTTTAACAATGTCTGTCTTACCTTTTGGAACTGAGAGCTGGTCAAGGAAATAGGAAGTGGAATGGACCAAATGCTAATGATGAAGAACACAAAGACAGAATAACAACTGGAGTAATGAGGGAAAGCTAGTAGTAGCTGGACAAAGAAACTGCAATGAATAAGACATTGGGAGGACAGATAATTAGGGTTGCAGCAGCAGACTAGGGTTGTGAGACAGGGCCTGGCGTTTGTTTGCTGAAGAGACGAAGGACAAGGATTTGTGGCATAATGTGGGGAGGTGGTTGCTTGGCAACCTTATTTTGGTCCCCTTATGACACGTGTGTGATGACATTGCTTTTATGCAGGATTTCTGGCTCAAGCATTGTGCAGGATGGACCTGCTCTAGGCATGTACTAGGGCTGTGCAGGAGAGGTAAAGGATGGCTGTGTGACTCGTGCCTCATTTATGGCTTGAGCTGGGAAGCAAGGGAGGGTAAAAGAAGGTAATATGACTGAACTAATGCACTGTGGTTCTGGGCTTTTCCTACCTAGTGCTAATGTGGCCACTTAAACCAGCTCTGTGATCTCCGTATACAGAACCTCTAATAGTCTAATAGCTTCTAATTATCTAATTTTTAATGAGCATCTTTAGAGTCCTAAATCCAATTTGCTCAGCAGTCACACCTGTGGCTGATGATGCAACCTTGGTGTTTGAAATATTGTTAAATAGTTCTAAATTACATCTCTGATACCTCAGACAGGACATCTAAAATCAGTGAATACCTCTGCCCTTAATCTTTCTGTGCCTCCATGCCCTATATTTTAGACAGCAGTATTACCTTTTCTTTGCCACTGTGGATTTTTGTGAAGCTAAATTAATTTGCATTTGTGCAGCACTCAGATATTGAAGTGATGAGCACCACCGAGAAGCCCTAGAGGTAATTAATAATTCTGCCACCTTAACACAATAGAATAATGGGCAGTAAACAAAGCATGGGCCATACAGTGAGTTATGAGGTGAAAGCAGAATATTGATTAGCTGTTTGGTGAATGAAGCAGTGGTCTTATGCAAAAATAGCGATTAAAGACTGTGTAAAAATTCATAGATACAAGATGTTATTATCACCCTTGTACGGGAGAGATTTCCAAGAGGGGGGATTGAAAAATGTACTGATGCCCCACATGCCTTTTTCTGTCTCTAGGGCAGGGTTGTTTGTTTGGCTAGGATGGAGTTTCAGGTTTGCGATGAGTACTTTAATGGCTATACTCCTATTTTAAGCGTGTAGGGTTCATGAGTGCACTTTGTTCTGAGAGTAGCAGGTGACGGAGGTTTTGGAGGTTCTTGTCTCTTGTGGGAATTTGTTCCACGCTATGCACCACATAGTCACTGCCTCCGAGTAGTGTGGTTGGGTACAGTAAGGGTAAATAGCACTTAGACAGATATTTAATTGGTGCCGTGGAAGATAGCGGCAATGCATTAACAGCTTGTGCCTGGCTGGAGATTAGATAAACATCTTTAATGCTACTGTTTGCAAGCAAAAGGGTGTTCTAGTAAGAGTTCATGCAGGTAGGGAGCTAATGGCTTACTAACTCCCAACAAAAGTGTTTCAAAGAGAATAAGGATTTTTTTCCTTTTTTATGGACCTTTTGTTTTGTGTATTGTTATACACAAGGTGGCTTTTTGGTAGTGTCTGCTTGCAGATACTGTAGGTATGGGGCTCTATGAGAATCTGCTTTTTGTGTCGCATAAAATTTCTCCCCATCTTTGTTGGTTCAGCTCTGGACTTGAAAAAGCCCATGTACCACCTGAGTTCCAGCTGTGACATGGGTGATGGTTCTGCTGACTGGGATGCATCTGTTCTGTCCCTTTTTGCCTTTCCTTGTTTTCATTCTTATACGCAGCTCTGCAAGGCCTGTATGGTGCAGTCCCATGTCACGAAGTGCCCTCTCAGTTTTTGTCCTATAGCATAATTAAAACAGACCTTTGTGTCTGCCACATGGAGGATGTGGAAAAAAAACCAAAACAAAAAACGGTGCTACCAGCAGCCTATGCTATTTATGCTTTTTGCTTTGCATAGCTGTTTCTTTTTTTCACGTCTGGAGTTTGAATGTAATCACTATGTCCAGAAGGAATGAATCTTTTCCAGTAAATCTTCAGACAAAGAAGTGAAAGGTAGTCTTATTAAACCACAAAACTTGAAAAGACTGTGAGCTATATTATTCATATGAGCTAATTCAACAGCCAATTAAAGCAGTAACTCACTTTTATTTTTTCTAGGGCTGAGAAATTCCTGTCTGACTTCTGATTTCCTATTCAGTCAAATGTTATTAGATTCAAGTCATGTAAGGGCTCTAACTTCAGCCAGAAAATGAAAAAAAACCGGCAAAAGCTGCCTGCCTTTGTCAATGGCTCCGTGCTACACAGCCATTGTAATAACCAAACATGGAAAATCACATTAGATTAAAACTTCCAGTTCAGCAGCTGAATGGGACTGGCTAGGAGTGCATTTTCGTGCTGGTTTTTAAACTTAAATTCAAATTGTTCAAAAGCCCTTTGAAGTGTGTGGTTTTGGAGTGTATTTATTGTATTCCTCCAGAGAAGCTTGTAGATAGAGAAGACTGGATGGGTCATAGTGTTGATAACCTACAGATTACAACTTCACCCAACACATAAAATATGTTTTTATCTGAAGGGCGAAGAGAAGAAACAACTGAGGGAAGTTCCTGGGGAACAAATGAGGTTGTAAGCTGAAGAGTGAAGCATTCTTTTTCTCAGGAAGATCCAAGTAGGAATCTACGCTGGCAGATGACTATGTACTGCTATTGCTAGTGACAGTTGTGTTCTGCGGACTGCTATAGAATAGCAGCTTCCAAAGGTGGTTAGCTTTTATAATTAGGTCAATTTTAGAATTAGAATTATTTAATTACCCAAAATTTCTGGATTTTGAATGATGGTTTGCAGTAGAAAATCTATCTACTGACCCAAAAATTTTAGCTGTCCTTGCTATTCTAACACATCTCTAGAGTATAAGCAACATTTTGGTGCTGACTGAAGCTTGCAAAACCAAGAAAACGAAGGCTGTAAACTCATTTCCTTTTGGGGCTGTTGCAATAAAATATTGCAGTGTATATGTGACATGAGATCATGCAATGTGAGGAGGGTACTATAAATGTATAAATAGGACTTCCAGGATGACAACTTTAAGCTCTTGGATTTATAGATTGAACAGTAGACTCTTCAGAGGGCCACTCCGTGATCATGAAAATGGTTGAATGCAGAGATGTTTGCAAAGAACTGGTGCATAATATCATCCTGCTAAGTACTATGTTTAATTCTGTGAACAATTTCATTAATTAGACCTATTGAAGGTGCAGTAAATGCTCCGGTCAATAGAGTGCTGTCAGTTCGTAAATTTTTAAGTCTGGAAAGGGCTATTACTTTCTCTGAGTCATTCTGCAAATAATTATTTATGAAGTCACAAATTTTATTAGTATTTTCATATCTACTGTTATAAGTTTAATAGCCCAATTCAGATTACTGACAAATGCTGCTTCACATCTGATTTAAAGTAGATTCTTTTTGTGGAATCTGTCTAGAAAGTGCCTCTTTGGATAAAGATGCTGTGCTTGCTGTTGTGTTCTTCAGTCTCTCTGGTTAATCAGCCTTTAGACATTGAATGTGGTCACATTTATTTAGGGCATTTCCAAAAATCAAAACATCAAATTAGTTGAAGTGTATCTCGTAGAAATCTGTTAGATGAATATAAGGAATTTATAGGCCTTGTGAACTTTTTTATGTTGTTGCTCAAGTTCTAATTCCAAACACGAAGTAAACAGAAATTTTTAAATGGGATTCCTAGGTATTAATATGGGTCAATTAAGTATTCCAGTATTGCCAAAACAGTTCTGATTCCAGTCATTGGGTTTTACTTGCAATCTTTCCTCTGGTGATAGATTTTACAAATGGAAGAAATTCGATTGTCTGAAAGGATGATAAGAATCCTGAGCAGCAAAAGGAATGCAGCATCCATCACTTCTGAGAAACCACGTATCTCTGTTGCTAAAAAGGAATAATTTCAAAAGTAAATACGGCACATTTTGGAGAGCTCAAATTTTCAATTCAGTAATGCATTTAAACTGGCATTATTAAACATCAATTATGCCAGCAGTGATTCTAGAGGGAGAATTGTCAGCTGAAAGTTTGCAGATTTCAGTAGGTTTCAAGTAATATAGTACAGCCCGTGCCCTTTTTTATCTCAGTAGTTATCTATCTCACCATTGCAGCAGTAGCATAATAGTTTTTCCTATGTCTATAGTGGTTCTAGGGCTAGGAATTTGCTTTGAATAGTCCCTGGAGAAGAAAGGACTGTAACATTAAATTATTTTTTTGACATTAAGGTGGCATAGTTATTTGAAAATTTCAGTTCTGGTGAAGAATGGAATTGCTATGACAGTAATACAGCAAGCAATTTTTTCTCTTTCCTGGCGTGTCAGAGTTAACAAGATTTTGTTCCAATTTTGTAATTATGAAAACTGAGGTCAGGTGGTAATGTGGCTTTTGAAAGGCCACAGCTTGACTGTCAGCATGTTTCACTGAAAAATTTGTTTTCTTTACTCAGGAATCTGGGTGCTCAACTAAACATTTGTATATCAAAAATCCTCTCATATAGTAACTGTCAGTCTTTTGATATGATTTTATTTCATCCAAAGGAACCCAATTTGCATGCTCCAATCAATGGTAGGATGTCCATCGATAAACAGATTCCTGACAGGAATGTGGAAATGTTAAAAACTGTTCCAAGATTTGAGAGAGCAAGGGAAAGAACAACCAAAATGATTCATCAGCTGTAAGAAATACCTCATCCCATGAGAAATATAGAAAATGGCATGTTAGTGAATTAAAAGCAAGACTCAGAGGTGACCTCATTAAAATGCATGAGCATACTCACAATAAGAAAATACTGAGTACTACAGAAGCAATGTCTGGAAGCTGTTACCAGCCAAATTCAGATTAGAAATTCTGTGCCCATTATTATCAGAAAGAGTGATTAATCATTGAAATACATGATGAAGGGAAGAGACGGTATCCCCATCTCTCATTTTCAAAGTAGGATGGGATGTAATTCTGGAAGATGTACTTAAGTAAAACACAAAGTTCTTGAGCTCAGTACAAAGGTAAGGCCTGTGATAAGTAGATCAGATTAGGTGATCACAAGCGGCACTTCTGGATTTAAGCACTGTAACTCCATGAGATCATGTCTGTGCCAAGAGCTGGGTGAGCAGCTGGTGTTTTGTTTTTTTTTTTTTTTGCATGGATCATAAAATGTACTGCTTGTAAAATTCAGGTTATCCAGCCCCTGCACTATTATTGTTCAGGTGTGTGGAGTATGCTTGAGAAGAATGTCTTTGTGACAATCCTGGCAAAATTAACTAGACCAATTCAATGGCCAGAGAAGCTATTGAAGACTGCTGACTTTAATGTGTCTCGGATGAGGTGACAAAGTTTTGTCTATTAACACAGTGTAAAAACTTCCGTACCAACTCAAATTCAAATGTCCATGTACCTCTGTAACTTGTTTCTGATACTAGCCGGGATGTTAATAGTGTAAGAAAAGAGCACTGTGTGGAGGGATGTAGCACAGCTCAGGCTGGAAGGCACCTCAGGGGGTCTCTGCTCCAACCTGCTGCCCACAGCAGGGCCAGACTCTGAGGAGAGACCAGGTTGCTCAGGGCTTCCCAGCTTCTGGTGATCACTAGCTGAGAGGTTTCTTAAGCAGCACTTGGAATGCTGTGTTTAAAGTCCTGTTCCCCAAATTTGTCCAGGGCTATTTATTTGTTGACTATCCTTAGATCTGATGATAACAAGTTCAACAATTGTACACTGTACAAAAAGCCCTGCTTCACTTTGCCTTAAACCTGCCCTTTACCCACAGCTTATCCTACCAGAAATAAAGAATAATAATTTTTCTTCTCCCATAGTTCGTGTCTTACTAAAGATGTAGCACAGTTCTCTTCTTTTTCCGTGGTAATAAAATGCAAATATATCTTTGTGCTTTTTCCACTTTAATACATGAGATTAAAATGTGGTGTTGATGACATTAAAAATAATGGAGCAAACACACGTTGTTTGTAAAGATCTTAGCTATAATGAGTTTTGGCTTCACTCAATAAAAAAATCTTCAGCAAAGCAGAGCCTATTCAAGACTGAGCGAGCTGTGGAAAATCAATTTTCCGTGGCTGCTTTGGCCTTGTGCAAAAGCTTAGTGGTTTTTATAGTGAACCAAGCCTTTTGTTTTATGATTTGTTCTGCTTATAAATTGTGGGGATTGAGCTACTAATTTACAAAAGACAAACAAATCTTATGTGACAGTTTAATCACCTAATTAATATCTTAAGTCAGAAGTTTTATTGTATTTTGTTGCATTTGTGGGATTTTGCACATTAACACCTGAGCAGGAACATGTAGTAAAATGTATCATGAATTTATCAAATGTCAAAATCCATGACACAGCTTAAAACTATGACTGTTACAATGAAATTATATTTGAATAATTGTCATGTTGTAAAACTGCAGCCCTGTGGAGGCTAATGGAAAGCTACATTTCAGTATAGTTCCTGAGGACTGCTCCCAATGCATTAATTAGGAAAATTACTACTAGCTTTGTCAGGATGAGATTGGATCAGATTTCTTGGAATAGCAGTCTGATTCTGTTATGCACACGCATGTGCCATAAATCCTCTGCATGTTAGGGTGCCTCCTTTCAAGCTGAAGTATCATACACCATGAATAAACTTGGGTTCAGTCCTGCAGGCTGCAGGTATTAGTACAAAGAGTCAAGGCCCGAGCAGAGCGCGTGTGTTATTTGCTCAGCAGGGGTGAAGCCGTGTTTCTATGCTCTGCAGAAGAACTGGAAACAGACACAGCCCTGACGGGAGCCTGTGAGCGAGCGGTAACAGGCAGCAGGGGCCGGGCAGGAGGAGGGACCTGGCTACACCACGGTTCATTTGCTGCAGTCAATGAGCACGGTTGCCAGCTTGTGGGACTTGATTTGATCCCCAGTAGGAGGTGGAGGTGGCAGCCTCCTTGGCCAAGGCTTGCAGAGCTGGTCTCCGAAGAATTCCTTAGAAGGATATTGGCAACAGCATCCTGAAAACTTGCTGTCAAACATCCCAAGGTGGATGCTAGGCTCAGATTTCACAAGTCTCCTGTGTTTGTGTCCCTCGTCTTATTGAGTTGTAAACAATTAATTGTCATGCTCAGCAGCTCCACTGGTTTTTAAAGTGAGTTTGTTGACTCCCTGAATGACATGAAGTCCTATATGAGGGTTCTGAACAGCTGCAGTTAGACATATCTCCATAGGTTTACTCTGGTTTTATACCAAAGATCACACTTTTGCAGCAGTGTTTTATGTTAGAGCATCATGATACCAATGTGAACTACTTACAGTGGTTTCTGAAACTGAAAGCTTGCCTAACATTGATTACTGACTTCAGTCAGCTTTCCTGAAAGCTTCATTCATGTCTGGGAAACTGGGATTCATGCTTGAAGATCTTTGCTTCAAAGCAAACCCAAACGAAATTCAGTCCTTCCCGCTGGGTATTGCTTTGAAATGTGGAGTTCATTTGAAACCTCCTGCAGATACTTTGGAAATTCTGTAGTGTGGAAGCAATGGGAGTGACACACGTTCAATTAATAGCAATGGGAGCCATCCAGGATACTCGTAGCCTTGACTGGGCAGTATTACACCTTTCAGAAGAGTTAGGAGCAATCTGTATTTTTCAATATTAGACATTCATGTGCCAGTCCCACTCCCATTACTGCAATGGTGCATTTATTCATTCTGGAGTGTGTTTCAGAGCATCATTTTTGCATGAGTATGAGAGAAATAGAGAAAAAAGAATACTGTTTAAGGCTGAAAACTTCTGCTTTTACACCTTTATACCCCTAGACCTATATTGCATCATTCTTTTTATGGGATAAAACCAAATTCCATCTTTATATATGCATATCACCTTAAAAATGAAGGAAAACACAAATATTTAGTTCAGTTAAGTGTTTTGTCTCAGATGGTTTTGAATTTAAGATGGAAGACCATGATGTATGTTTATACAATCATTCTCCAGGTTTTCTCCCTGAGATTGTCAGTAAAAGCGTTCATCCCGCTCACATAGCAATGATTGCTGTAGTGCTGTCAGAGACCGTAGAAGTAATTGTGGGCTTGTTACTATGGTGTGCCCTGCTTCAGCTGCTGGAGTAATAAGTACAATTCAAATCAACTATTATGTTAATGTCCTTGAGGAAACATCAAGTGGTGAAAACATCAGCAGCTGTAAGAACAGGACCCACTTATTAAAAAATAAGGTCAACTAGTTCATTGAACTTCCTGAGGAGGAAGAAAAATGGCTTCAGGTTAGTTTTGCATGAGGAACCAAGGTTTGATAATGGGGCCTTCATTTTAGAAGATCCAGGTGTAAAAAAGGTGGAGACTGGAAGCTGAAAGATTATTTCAGGCTATAAGTATGGTTTACGTTTTTAGCCATGGAGGTTACTAATCATCTGAATTGTTTCTCAAAGGTTGGGATGCTTTTACTGTCACTGGCACTTTTANAGAACAGGACCCACTTATTAAAAAGTAAGGTCAACTAATTCATTGAACTTCCTGAGGAAGTCACTGGCACTTTTCCAAGTCAATGTTTTCTTAGAGATATGTTCTTATCCAAACAGAAATTAATTCAGGAAACATCTATAGTTAACAGAGAAGATTGTGTAGAGACTTTTGCTGCTTTTCATCATACAGTTTTATGCCACAATAAACAGAACTGCTCACTGGTGACCACAGCCCTGGCACAGCATACTGTACATGTATGTCCATAGTGGGGAGCTCTGTGAGAGGGAGCATGTCATTCCTTACCTTGCTGCTGTGTATCCCCGCTCATTGGATAAAGATCATCACCCAACCAAAGCATTTTCTGCTTTCTTTTGCTCACATGCATCCTTCATTTCTAGTTACTGGTAAACGCTCTAGTTGCAAAGTGCTGTATTACATACCAAATGCAGGAGCATACATTTTTTTCCATGTACAGGAGAAATGGTAGGATTTCTATGCTCCTGTGTTCGACCTTCAGCTAAATAGATAACATAATAACGATTGAATGTTCAGCCTATTTAAATTAGTGACAGCAATGAGAGATGTGCATTAGTCCACAATTGGCTTGATGGTACCCAGCAGAATATTCTTCCCTTACAAGTTCTCTTTCATCTGACATGATTGCTTTCCCTTTCTATTCTGTGGGGACTCACCTTCAGACCTGCTGGGTTTAGAAATAGTCCCATTAGTCTATTATTTTTCTTTTCAACAATGACAACCTCTTTAAACCAGTTCCCTTTTACTGAGATTTTAAAGGTTTTCTGTGGCTTTCACTGAAGCTTGACAATTACTAGACCATCAGTAAATTGGCCCTGTTGCTCTTCAAGTCAGGTGCCATTCTCAGGATCTTGCTTTCTCTCCAAGGTCTTTCAGGAATCACTTCTCCTGCTCCCCCCCCTTCCTCCCAGGAGAAACCCTTCAGCCGTACTAAACATTGCTCATTGCTGTAAGCATAACCACAGTCTCAGTGCAAATGCTCTGTAGACCCTCATGCACACATAAAGATGTCTCCTCTCACCTGTAAGACCATTGTGTCAAGGGGTCTTTTGCTGCAAGTCATAATGTGCAATGTAACCATACGCTGTTACATGGGTTTTAATAGCAATAAGCCCATAACTACAAAATAAAACTCTTTTGGCAAGGCAGGGATTGAATAAAAGCTGAAAGTCCTGAGTATAGCATCACCATCAAATCCTTGCCAGATAGTTTGTAGCTCATTGTGTGAGCTGGCTGTTTTTAGCTTGGTTTGTGCTGCATTTTCCTGTTTATTAAATATTTTCTTTATTCTGCTTGTGTTCTTTTTCATTATTTTATAGCATGGTGTCCCTTATTCCATTCTGGGAACTTCTTCACTGTGTAATCTGTGCAAATGGCTTTCAAGATTACTTTCAAGCTTCTTTTGAAACATTTTCAAGGGCTTACCAGTACTTCTGATCTTATGTTTTCTTTTTTTCCCCATTTGTTGTTAATAATTTTAGATGGCTCATCTCTTTGCAGGTTCAGCCTCCATCTGTGTTTGGTTTATCTTCTAATGTGGCAATGGGATACTGATTTTCATAGTATCAGAGAAAACCCCAGGTTGTTCAGCCTTCTTGGTGGGGATGGGCTGTTCTTGTACTCCCAGGAGGTTCTTCTTGAATAATTTTGCAGAATGTGGACATGTGGTGCTGCCAGAAAGTAGGAGGTCAGTAACTTCTTGCTGACATCAAATTAAACATAATTTCCTCCATTATTTGGACCCTTATTAATTATTCTTCTACTGAAGACCATGATCCTTGTAGTTTAGTCAAAAATGTCTCTGTAGAAGGAGATATGTAAAGCAATGAGTAAAGATCATCTTTCATTGATAAGTAGGAAAACAGGAGGAAAAATGCTGTTTTTCCAGAACAAAATGGAAAATTTCTGATTTGTAGGTCTTTGACAAGGAGGGAGGTAATAGATATTAGTCCTCTCTTCAGGATCTGGAGAAATGTATATAGCTGTGAGTGCGGGAAGCTGCAGCTTACAATTGTAGCTTTACTACTGAATCTGTTGAAATCTTGATTCATTCATTTCCTTTTTTTCTATCTTGGATTCATTTTTGATGATAAGATGGAATAAAAAACTCACAGAAATGTTGTGAACATTAATTAGGGACTGTTGACTAAACACTGGCTGTTTACCATGTGGACTGACAAATAGACATGCAGTTTTTTTTCACATTAACAGTAGAAGTAAATAAACATACCAAAGGAGAACCCTATGGTAATTTTCAAGTATCAGTAAATTGGAATTATGGATTACCAGAAAATCTTGAATGCATTTCTCCAGAACTGTTAATAATAAAGCAGAGACTTTATCTGGAGTGAACATCTTTAACTTTAGAATAGTTTGATTTTCTGTTTTACAACAAATAACTCTTGCTACTGCTGGTGGGCTGTGAAATGTTATTTAGGTCATTTATTCACTATTCCTGGTGGAGCAAGAGAAGGTAGATACAATATAGTTTTCTTTATCATACCCAATATGAAATTTTCCAATGAAATTGGATTGGATTTTGTAGAAAATTATTTCTCAGCATTTCCAGGGAACCCTATTCAGGGGAGGGGAATTCACAACAGTTTTTATTTTACTATACAAATAAAATTATTGTGTCAATTAAAACAAAGATGAGCTTATACAGTTTATTTGGAAAGTTTAGTTGGTTCAGTAGCATTTGATTTTGTAGGAGGAAGGTGCCTGTAAAGTGAGGGAAGAGAGATTTCTTCTGCCAATTGCAGTAGCATTTTCATGGTTTATTTGTCCACACTGAGGATGGTGACCCTTTTCCAAAGTAGAGTGGGATAGGCTATTATCTTTTCATCCTGTAAGGCATTTTAATGCCTTTTCTGCAGATTGTCTTCTGATTCAGAAGAATTTATACTAAACCACCATATGAAATGCAATTTGGTGCCCGTGCTAGGGACAAGGTACGTCTTGTAACCACTGGTGCATCCCTGGAACACAGGGATCACATATTTTTTGATTTAGGCATGTGCTTGAGAAGCATTTTCCTTTGGAGGGACTAAAGGTTTCATTATTTAGATCCCGTGTATCAGATCAGTGCACACTCCAGACTCTCTGCTTAATCAACTAGTTATGTTGCCAGCTGTAGCCTAAACTAGCATCCTCCATGAGTCACGTTAGAAATCAAAAGGACATTGTTAGGAATTCCTTCAAAAATTATGTTTCTGAGAGCAGAATAATTAACAATTAATTTGATCATTTTATAAACAACTGTATGTTTTCAACTGTAGTTAGATAGAGTGTTGCACAGAGCAATCTTTGGATACCTCCCTTTGGTCTCTCTACAGAACGCCAGGAAAAAAGAAAACCATCTCTATAATTAAAATTTATTGGTCTTTTAACTCTAAGAAGGAAAAAATAAAAATCAGTGAATATATCTCATTAGAAGTAATCCATCTCCCTCTGCATCCTTTTTTGTAAGAGAATCTTGTCACCCTTTCTCCTAATTTTTTACATATCAACCATTTGGTAATAGGATCCATTTCCTAAATAATTCTGTATTGCCTGTCCCATCTGTGCTATGCTGTCCTCAGTACTTGATGACAGAAAACATATTTCATTATAACAGCTCAAGTGGGAGGCTGCTGTGAAAACACTAAGAGCAAGTTTCTATTTGCAGGTGTAATGGAAATGACAATAAAAATTACTTACAGAAATTGCCTGCAGAATACACTGCAGTTGCACTTCTGTATACAATAAAGATTGATTGAATTCACTGTAATGAATATTCAGTGCTTTGAAATCTGATTGCAAGATGGCTCAGACACTTATGTGAAGTACCTGAGGGACTCTAAGGCTTTGTGTTTCCCTTGATAACATGTCTACATTAGCCAGTACTGTGGTCCAGAGGGAGCAAGGTCTGTAACGGTGAAATGCCATGAGACCTGATGTCCACACTGAATGCATTTCAAGATTTTTTACTGTGGGCTAATTCTTATCTGGTTATGAGCAGTGAAATTATGTTTCAGAGAGCAGAATGGTAATTAATTTGTTTCAGGTGCTTTTCTAGAGTGTACCTTCTTGTTTAGTTTCATCCAGAAAGAATGAAATTAAAATTCATTTCAGTTTAAATTCAGAATTTTAGCTCTGAAACCCCTCTGTGGTGCAAGCCAAAATGAGGTAGGTGGAGGATCTCAAGCCTTTTAGAAGCCCACTTCTGAACTGAAACACTAAGGTGGGTGTACCATTTCAGGTCTAGCATGGCCTCCAGAAAGCACGTTGTGCAGAGGGGGTATGCAGCATAGGGCTGGGTGTCACGCCGTAGGGGATTTTGTTCCTCGGTAGTCCTTTGTTACCATCTTTGCTTCAGATCAATTCTCTGTTACTCTCTACTCCTGTTGACCAAGTCTGGTTCTGCCTTGTCTCTATCAGAGGACAGAGAAGCCTTCATGAGGTGCAGATAGATATTTGCTCTTTTATGTGGGTTTCTGAGCTCTCCTGCCTCCTACCATACATAGGCTGCAGTTCCCGATGGCATTTAACACCATGGGCTGGATTGGGTAAAGTGAATTGCAGAAAAGCCTGGGATTGGGAGAAGCTTGTTAGTGAGGGCACAGTACTGTATTAATTTAGATATTTTGCATAACAGCCTGAGCTACCTTCCACACTGCCAAATACTCCAAGAAGACAGTGACAGAAAATAGGTGTATTAATATTAGTAAGGCTCATCTTTACAGGATCTATGTCTCTTTTAATAACATTTTCTAAGTTTGCTAAATGTCAAAATGTCAAATCATATACAGTGAGGGTCACACTATTGGCATACCTTCCTTGGCCAAGCCATCTGGGGTGAAATTCCAAAACAGTGAGAATGTGCACTTTAAACAGGGGAAAGAAAGTCAATTTCTGGCAAATTATTCTCAATTTTCTGCTTATATTTTCATTTAAGCTAAGTAAAAAAAGGAGTGCAAACTACTGTAGATCTGTTGATTTTTTTTTTAACCAGATTTATTGTTTTCCTGTGAATAACTATGTTAGCCGTATTGAAAGGTAAAATCAGTCTCCTCCTTATTCTGCCCCAGATGAAGGAAAGCTGGATGGTAATTTCCCTTCTCTTTGCCTCCCCTCCTGCCCCAAACCCTCATTAGTGGAAATGGAATCTGTAAAGGAGGAACTGAATCATGGAGGTGAGAGACATGTACTGACAGATCAGGTCAAGTTCAGGATCCAGACAGTCAGCAGGAGCTGGAGAAAGTGCATCCCCAGTTTATATGTGGAGTGGGGCTTTTCCCTCCCATCGCATGGATGATACAGGCAAGTTGTTGCCTGCCTTTTTGTCTCAAACTGTTGGAGCTTTGGCTTCTAGCTTTTTGAGGGCTGTAGCATGTCTGTGCAAGTAATTGTTGTTTTTTTTTTTTTTTTCTGAATTCAGTTAAGATGAAAAAAATGGAAGAGTGTGGGGAGGAACAGGTAATACAGGTCATCCCTAACTGAGAACATTTCAGGGTGCTTTGTTTGTTTTTAAACAGACATAAAACAAAGCGGGTCAAATACATTAAACAGTACACTTCGGCACAGGATATAGTTTTTAGCTCTTTTTAACCCCTTTTTAAAATGCTGAAAAAGAAAAATGTTTTTTTGGATGCAAGAAATCAAAATGATCCCTTTTGGAAAGGTTGAGCAAAATGCATTTGGGAAGGTAAAATTACTTACCAGATAAATCCTTAATGTGCAAGTCATTTCAGTGTCCCTCATAAAAATCTGTACTAGCTGTTTCTCTTTCCACAGCTTTCTCATTCTGTTTTTCTTTCTTTAGTCTCCAGTCTCATCTATTGTCATAATTGGCAGCTGTTGTAATTGTTTAAGCCTTTGTTGAAGGCTGTCAAAACTACAGTCTTAAAATTAATGTAAAATAAATTAGTCACATTTGACAAATATAGCTTGTTCATCAGTTCACAACATTAGTATCTTAATGTATTTAGAATAAAATAAGAGAATAACTTAAAAAAGACTAAGGTGGCATCTGAAGGACCTGAAAATCTTCCAGCAAAGCTATGTTTAAGTAGCTTTGGTCTATCTCAAAATATTTCATGGAATCGTAGAATCACAGAATGGTTTGGGTTGGAAGAGACCTTAGAGATCATCGAGTTCCAACCCCCCTGCCATGGGCAGGGACACCCTCCACTAGCCCAGGTTGCTCAAAGCCTCATCCAGCCTGGCCTTGAACACCTCCAGGGATGGGGCACCCACAGCTTCTCTGGGCAACCTGTTCCAGTGTCTCACCACCCTCATGGTAAAGAATTTCTTCCTTATATCTAGTCTAAATCTGTCCTCTTCCAGTTTAAATCCATTACCCCTCATCCTGTCGTTATATGACCTTGTAAAAAGTCCCTCCCCATCTCTCCTGTAGCCCCCTTCAGGTACTGGAAGGCTGCTGTAAGGTCTCCTCAGAGCCTTCTCTTCTCCAGGCTGAACAACCCCAACTGTCTCAGCCTGTCCTCATAGGGGAGGTGCTCCAGCCTCTGATCATCTTCGTGGCCCTCCTCTGGACTCGCTCCAACAACTCAACATTTACACTGAATGTTTACCTTGATCTGCTCAGATCTGCTCTAGTAGGTAAACTCCAGAGAAAGTGTATTGGAAAAAGCTCCATAGGTGAAACTGATGGAGGAGCGCTGGGTCTTTGAATCCCGCTAAGAAATAAGCAGGTGTAAAGGTTGGGTATTAAATAATTCAATATTATTGATCCTTAGGTGATCCTAGCCAGAGACAGTCAACAAGAGAATTTTTCTGTTAGAAAATGAAGCACCTGGTGCTGATGTTTTCAAGCTCTGCTCTTCAGATCCTGGGAAATCCCTGCGTTATTCTCAGGGTCTTAAAGTAAAACAAGTTGACAGTGGCCATACAAGAAGTCACACAGTCACGTTTATGATATTCACTGAAAAATGTCTTGGGCTCCACAAACTGAAAAGATGAAATCCTTCTCTGAAGGAAATTTGAATGCCTTTCTGGTTAGGCAACAGATAAGTGCAGTTCAGCTGCTCCTTAATTTCCACTTTGCATGCAGTGGTTAATGGGAGGATGTAAAATTTGTTCCAAAAGATAGCTAGGCAATTGTGTCCTATTCTGAGGCTTTCTTACACTGACCTTCATTTGTAAAACAGAGATAACAACCTCCAGGATAAATCTTGGTCTTGTTTGCTTTGAAATGAAAGGGAAACATTCTCTTTGGGTTCAGTGTGGGAGGATCTGGCTTAGTAGC
This sequence comes from Syrrhaptes paradoxus, assembly GCA_013400615.1. Classification (NCBI taxonomy): domain Eukaryota; kingdom Metazoa; phylum Chordata; class Aves; order Pterocliformes; family Pteroclidae; genus Syrrhaptes; species Syrrhaptes paradoxus. The sequence continues at coordinate 185,234 of VZTO01023674.1, read as the reverse complement.
ACTTCTGCTCGCACACAGCAGCTACAGGATCAGGTTGTCCCAAGGATTGCTCATCTGCCTGGTAAACAAGAAAATGCAAATTACCACCATTCCCTAAAGATAACATTTTTTTCCGGGATTTTGACCAAATAGCACCATGGTTGTTTTTTTTTGGTCATCTATTTTGACATGTGTGAGTTTGTTTTTTAGGGGCACAATGGTGGAAAAAAAAAGTTGAAAATGAGGTTCTTGAACAGTGAAATGCTCTTAGTAGTCCTCCCCAGATATTGCTCCATTTGCTTTACATATGAATGTTACTAATCACCTCTGGGGTGGCCTCTTAATGCATTTTTCTATTTTGCACCAGGAAGGGAAAAAATTGTAAATAAAACTCCCTGAAGTGGAGTAAGACTTATCATTTAAACTAAATAATGAAAAAAGAAGCACTGTGGACAAGGAAGGAAAAAAAATGCACCAAAAAGAATATTAAATCAGATGTGATGACATGACAAAAACATAAAACTTGTACATTTTATTATTCATCACTTACTGTTATGGAAATGTATGCAGTGGCTCCACTATGATGCATGCAAATCCTTGACCCATTCTTCTGACATTCACCAGCTGCATGATTTTCATTAACCCCATTTTTTAGGTCAGCTTCAATTGCTTCTGTACTCTTATTTAAACTAAAAAAAGAGAGAGTGAGTGAGAAGAAAAGTGTTCCTAGTGTAATGTGGCATCCTGGTAGCTGTTACCAGAAAAGCAGGTATGCAGGAACTGAGATCTGCTGGTGTGTGTCTAAGTCTCCCAGTGGTATGTTGAGAAAGCATGAAACTGATGCTAATCAGTTTGTAATTAGTTTCGTTGCTATATTGTCTCCCAGCTCCCTGGTCACATAGCTGCTTATATTTGTAGGGTTGTAGTGGAAAGATAGCAGGCAAGCACTATCAGTTTCCACCTGCACATTTTTTCTGAATGTCTCTGTCAGAAGTAGACCTCCCTCCACTGCCTTATTTCATGAAGTGGGGAATTTAACCTGTCAACTCCAAGGACATTACCCAGAAGTAGGATTCATAGTCATTTCTGCTGAGGTCCTGGCAAAATTTATTTTTTTCCTGCACTCAGCCTGTTTGGGATCCTAGATGGTTTAAACTTATGCTTGATTTTGAACAGAATTCACACACATGCCTTCATGCTGAAATACTTTATTGAATCAGTACAATGGAAAGTGAATCACAGTATCACAATGATGAAACTCCTCAAAAGAACTTATCCTAGGGTTTATTCTATGATTTTGTTGCTAAACTGTTACTACCGTTCTCAGATAGAAAAGCCCACATACCATCATTCTTTCTAGCCTCTAACACAGAGTGTCTCATAGCTGCTTGTTATTAAAATTAACAAGAAATACTTGCTAATTTTGATCAGGAACATTCTAAATATATCTTGTGGGAGCAATGGCATTTCCTAAATACTTCACAAATGCTTACGCCCTTTAGGCCCAATGCGTACTATAGCGCAGTGGTGGAGCTGTACAAGAGACTGTAGTTTCTGAGAAACGTCAAGTCAGTAGAATGGTCAAAGCACTGAAATCCTGCTGCAATTTCAGAAATTTGGTCTTCCCATAGATTCAGAGCCCTTCTACTTTTCCCATGGTTGTGGACAAGGAAGGAGTGGTCATGTAAACTTCCAGGTCAGAGCTGAGATTTAGGCATTTTGAGTATAAAGAATCTGAAATCTGATTCTGCTTTGCAGTATAGCTCATTACTTTAAGACCCATCATTTGTATAAGATCACATTTTTCACAAACTCTTCGTCTGACTGAGTGAACAACAGTAGAAAAACACCTTGATGCTACAGACATGCTGAGGCAGAAGGAAATTCCTGTGGGAGTTAGTTCCAGAACTGGAAATCAAGAGAACAGAGCTTGGGAGATGATTCCTGCACTGCCTGTACTGGTGGGGAGACCTACTCTACAATGCAAAAGCTGAAGGGATTTTTAATCACACCCCTGCCAGAGTGAAAAAAACAATCAGACAACTACAGTAGAGCAGCAAGTGCTGGTTTTATGTAATGGTACATTACATAGATATCTACATAATTGCCATAGCTACTAGTAGTTGATGAAAGTAGGAGAAAACTATTGTTCAAGACAATGAAACCCAAGGCAAGCGAGCTTTGAATCCTCCTTAGCTTCATTGTTGTTAGCTAGGAACTCATTGAAAATGTATGGCGAGTGTGCAGAAGTAGAGGGCTGGTGGCTTATAGTTATGCATGTGTGGCTGTAGGCCAGGGAAAAGTGAGAGAAGCTAAAGAATGAGGTGGAATAACACAGGAGGTCCTCCATGGGCTGCAGGTGGATATCTGCTGCACTGTGGACCTCTGTGGTCTGCAGTGGCACAGCCTGCCTCACCCTGGTCTGCACCACAGGCTACAGGGGAACCTCTGCTCTGGTGAGTGGAGCGCCTCCTGCCCTGACAAACCAAGCTGTGTGGTGTGGTCAACATGCTGGAGGGAAGGGATGCCATCTGGCCAAGTGCAAGGTCCTGCACCTGGGTCGAGGCAATCCTAAACACAAATAAAAGCTGGCTGGAGAAAGGCTTGAGAGCAGCCCTGAGGAGAAGGGTTTGGGGGTGTTGGTTGATGAGAAGTTCAACACAAGCTGGCAACGTGCGCTTGCAGCCAAGAAGGCCAACCGTGTCCTGGGCTGCATCAAAAGAAGCGGGACCAGCAGGTCGAGGGAGGTGACTGTACCCCTCTACTCTTCTCTTGTGAGATCCCACCTGCAGTTCTGCATCCAGCTGTGGGGCTCCCAACATAAGAAGGACTTGGACCTCTTAAGAGCAAGTTCAGAGAAAGGCCGCGAAGATGATCAGAGGGCTGGAACACTTTCCGTACGAGGACAGGCTGAGAGTTGGGATTTTTCAGCCTGGAGAAGAGAAGGCCCTGGGGAGAATTAGTAGCAATACTTCAAGGGGCCCTACAGGAGAGATGGGGAGGCACTCTTTATCAAGGACTGTAGTGACAGGACAAGGGGTAACGGCTTTAAGTTGAAAGAGAGTAGATTTAAATTAGATATGAGGAAGAAATTTTTTACAGTGAGGGTGGTGAGGCACTGGAACAGGTTGCCCAGGGATGTTGTGGATGCCCCATCCCTGGAGGTGTTCAAGGCCAGGCTGGATGAGGCTTTGAGCAACCTGGACTAGTGGGAGGTGTCCCTGTCCATGGCAGGGGTGTTGGAACTCAATGATCTTTGAGGTCCCCTCCAACTCTTACCATTCTATGATTCTAAATGCATAAATGAATTGTGTCCTTCTTTCTTTCCTTATACGTATGAGAGAGCGAAAAGTTAAAGTTGCAACATGAACCGTAATGCACGATTGGAGGATTGTGTCAGTCTCCCTGGCATCTCAACGCTTATGGTGCTTTTACTGTGGCTAGCTCCAGTGCTGCATCAGGTGTCCTATGTTTCTAAAAAAGATAGAATGAAAAACCTCACAACAGTAGTATTGGCATTTTAAGGAGAAATTACTCACCTGGCTTTGCTTCCTCATACTGTCTGTATGAGCAAGGAGTGAGAGAGGATTAGCAACTTCAGCTTTTGGCTGCAGTGAAGCGGAAGTGAAAAAATGTGAAACAGATTGTGGCATGAAACTAATGGAGAATATGTTGGAAGAGTGAAAGCACAGATGAGGAATGGAGAAGAAGAGGGCCAAAGAGCCAGTTATATGGATGTGGTTGAAATATCATAGTCATGAAGCAGGGAACAAAAATAGTGTCCCAGAGAGCCACCCTTCCATAGCAGTGTGAAGGATTTTTATTGTTTGTCTCCACAATGGAAAAAAGCTGTTTCATGAAAGCTATGACAGCTCTAGACAGTGACTTGAGTTTTGATCAAGGCTCAGCGAAAATGTCTGGAAATACAAATGATTATTCTATAATGACAATGAGAAATACAGCTGATGACACAGGCTCAGATCTGCTGACTTGAGAGCAGGGTCAAAGTGATAGGAAGACAGGTGGAAGTCCATGAATAAACATTCTTGAGATGCTAGGGGAACAGTAACAAGACAGCTACTGGTGATTATCTTTAGGTGTGAATTGAGGGGTTCAGAGCTGGAAATCAGTTGTCAGATATGTGACCATGAATCCAAGTACTGATAAATTATGCCACGTGTTGTCCCAAAATATGAATAGCAAAACTCAGCTGTTGCCTGAGTTTGACTGCACAAAGAAATGTTTACTGATTGATGTACTAACTGTGTATCATGCCTAATAAAAAGGTGTCTACTATTCTAAAGAGCACCCAGCTCTTTATGTGCCAAGGATGTCAACCTATCATGTACAACTGATGAGTGGGTAGAGTGTTTTATTCAGATATCAGAGGACATGATAGAGCACTTCCTAATTGGACCACAACCATTGGGTCATTTATTGACACCCTTCTCTTTGTCCAAGAGGCATCAGGAAGGTTGTAACGCCTGCAGCCAACAAGAATATTTGGGTTCTAAGAATAAGGTGAGGAGGAGGAAGAGAAATTTCCAGGTGACCTTGGTGAACTGGGACTCTGCCTTGAGGGTATACTCAAAGAACAGGGGACAGAATTCCAACAAAGTTCAAGTAGCGCAGACAGGTTTGGAGTACAAGCTATTTGCAAAAATTGCAAGAATTCATGTGAAATACTTTGAAATAGAGGCTGACTGAGCCATGGGTGCAAGAAATAGTTTTGCATGGGGAGGAAGGAAAAGCAAGGCTTTTAAGTAGCACCTTATCTCTGTAAATCCAAGCTGAGCTTAATCATGCAACTTATCAGAAGACGTGCAAATAGGAAATCAGAGGACAGTACAACCCTTTAAACCTTTAGATTACATGGTACAGAAGTTAAGGGATGTGTTCTCTCAAGGAGGAAGCAACTGCACCTGTTATCACATCTAGATACTTCCATTAAAAAAAAAAAAGTGCTTGAATTAAGGTCAAAACCCAGAGAAGCTGCTAGTCACAAACAAGAGTTGAGCAAGAAGTAAAAGTAGGAAATGACAAAGGAATCCCATACCCTGAGGGAAAGACAGGTTGTGATGTCCTAACCCAGATGGCTTTCGGGTAAGTAAATGTGAATCCAAATCTAAGGCATATTTGATAAAGTGATAAATTTGCTAATATGCTATGTCTGTATCCTCACTGTTTTTAACCAAAGGACCTTGGTGTATCCCTCTGACCAGAGGGATAAAGGTGGGGCAGCAGGGAATCTGGCCTTTCCACACCTGGAGTTCAGAATGATGTCATCTGGTCAGTAGATATAGTTGTTTTTCAGCATTCAGTTTCTCTGGCCCCATCAGGAATGTATAAAGACATATTCAAATGACACTGTGATTTTCAGTGAACAATGGAAAGACCAGCTACGTGTGGTCGGGATTTTTTTTTTCCTGAATTTGGAATTTGATTAGGAAGAAAGATTGAGAGCAATCCCTGGGTAGTGTGTGCAGAGTATAATTGAGTTTTGTCCTTCGGGCTTCTAGGCAAGAGGCCTATAAAATACATGATGGAATAATGTCCAGATGTAATGCAGACAGATTATCGCAAATGGAGAAAGAAGACAGATGTATGCACTTTTTTTGTGTTTGGCTAGCTATATCGGGCAGTTTGTATCTAGGTTCCTGGAAGTGGTATCACCACTTCCAGAATAAAGAAAGAGAACAGCACCACTGCTGATGGTGCCAGATTTCCCAAGCCATTTATACTCCAGACAGACGCCTTCAGCCAGGTGAAGGAACTACATTATATTGATATAACGTTAAGTATACTTTTACATATAATATTAGCCTTAAGCACAAAGCTATGCGCTTGAGAGAAAGCGTATTCAGCCATTGAGAGGGCATCTTTGCCAGCTGGTGGGAAATTACAAGCCTGACTCAGTATCTACTAAGCACTTACTTGTCTTTGATGGATACTATATACCCCATCATCCTGAGTAAAGGGTTGTAATCATAAATTACTGCCATCGTCCCTCACTGCACAGCTCTTTTCCTTTTCAATTGAAAATGGCCTTGGGAAGGTACAAACAGAGATTGATTTTCCTCACAAGGAGGACCCTCACTGTAGTTTTACAACATGGGGGAAAGCTGCAGTGAGAGGTTAGGAAACCCATTATTAATGCTAATAGTACTTCCTTCCAGTGGAGTTGGGTGTCTCTTTGATCTGTCCCCTGCGGAGTACTGCCTGCTGAAGGGGCCTCTCCAGCCAGGGCAAGGCAGGCTCTGGCCTGGGGTGAAAAAAGACCTCTGGGAGAAGGAGAAAGTAGACATCTCCTAAAAGTCAGCCATGGCCAAGAAGCAAAAAGACAGAGATGGCTGAGCAGATACAAGAGGCAGCCTTCTGGGGAAGAAAGCCTGAAAAAGACAACCAAAAATGCCTGTTATGGGCTCAGCTATGTGTGATGTTAAGAAAACATTTAGTGACAGTGGTGTGAAGTGTCAGCTGAGTTCCACAGAGGTGGTTCTGGATACAAACCCCAGGTGTTCTCAGAGGCCTCCTTTCACACGCAATCTATAGTGCTGATGTTCTTGAGGTAAAAGAGGGCAGTAACCTCTCTGCCTGTGCCATGCTTCCTGTAAGCCAGATGCCCAAATATTGTCACAGAGCATCTGTACGAGCCTGTGTGGGCCTGATTTTCAAACATGCCCACAGTTGAGACTAAAGCAACTGAGCAAAGAGCAACTGGAAATTTGTCCACGGCATGTAATACATTTACAGAGCTTAAAATAAGTCTTTGCCTAAGGCACAAGAATAACAGAGCATTCCTCATAGCCGATGTGAGTGTCACAAAGAAAGGTAAAGATGCATATGAAAAGAGAATGTCTGGTGCCTTGAGAAATGAAAAAGAAACAAATTGGACATTGTGCAAAACCACATTTGCCCTGGACGGTGATGGGAAGAGGTCATAAAAGGAGAGATAACGGCAAAGGGCAGCAAGATGCTGCTACAAAGCGAGAGATCTACTAGTCCTTTAAAAATAGTCTGCTGCCTAATTTGCTAGGCTCCATGCATATCAGGGCTATTTATAGGCTAGAGTTTGCAGACCCATGATCCAGTACTACCAGCCTTACCATTAAACTACTTGACACAGCTCTGGAGTGCCTTGTCCCTGTACTACTCCTGAAAGTACTAGTTACAGGTGTCGGTCACTGAAGGGTTAAAGCTGCTTTGGCACCTACTCATGCTTTTTGCTAATGAACCATCTGGCTTAGTAAGTGAGGTTGTTCAGCCACAAATCAGCAGTTTTCTTGCAGGTGTTTGCTATTTGCTACTTCTTAATTCCCTTATTCGCAGTTCCTCCCTTTGCCTTGCACAGCTCTCACTTTTCTATTGGCCTCGGTTCTTTCTGCAGAGGTATGTTTCATTGCAAATATACTAGTGTCTGGGACTCTTGTTATGAATATTTATTTCTAGCTTCAGTACACCAAATTTTAGCATCTTGGAAGTATAGCTTTTCTGTTTGAAATGAAGGGATGACATCTTATGTGGACTCTGCTGGGATACATTTTTATCCTGGATGTACAGAGTTAAAAAGGATAAATATTACAACCTATTTTCCTCTTCTTTGAATTTAATTTCAAAGGTTAAGTATTTGAGGTCATGGACAGCGTAGTTTTCCTTATAACAATCATATCATTATTTTGCTATAGAAGAAGACACAGAAAATATGCTACACCTTTGTAAGCTATGGACAAATATGTCCAAAGGAAGAAAAATAAATGCTTAGGAAATTGGGGATTGCTCTTGGAAAAAGGTAAATTGTGGGGATCAGAATCTGGACTTTGATGTTGATGTAGAAGTTATACAAAAGAGAGATAAGTCTAATGATCTCCAGGGCATTTTTATAAATGACATCATCCTCTTCCATTTCTCACCTTTATTTTATCTCGGATTATACCATTCAGTGCATTTTCTTTGACTTACCTTCTCCTTGGCTTCAGGAGTGGCATTCCATTTCCCAATTAATTTACATTAAAATTAACCTTTCACATTGGTGCAAATACAAATGTGGGTGGAAATAATGTGGTTTGTATACTGCCCAGTAACTAGAAGCTTTTGAGCAGACTGTAGAAGACATTCAGTAAAAACTAATTTATCTTGCTTTCTGTAATAGTAGTTCCTTTCTTAAAGCGGTTCTCCTGCAAGTTGTTGCTGTACTGAGTCAGCATGGATTTTAACATTTTATGAAATGTATCTGTGCATCTTGAAAATTTTATCCGAAATAAAAATAATAATAAGTTTTAAAAAATTAGGAAAGTGGGAAAATGTAAAAGAAAACCTAGGGCCTTAATCAATGTCAGTGTGGGAGACAGCAATGTCTGCAGCAGGTAGCAGCTTCCTGAGGGGTTGCTTTTACCTATTTTCTTTCTTCCTGTGAGCAGTGAGTTTAATGGATAGGGTCCCTCCAGGTGGGCAATCACAAAACTATCATTGTTATTTTACTGACAGAACATTGCATCTCTTTTTCTTAGCAGAAAATGGCATTTCCCCTAGAAAATTCTGATGCTTTTGCGTAAGTGGTTTTCCTTGTCAGAGTATCTCTCTGAAGCACCATTTCCCTCTGGTTTTAACAATCTAGGTGAATTCTTGAGCAAATTCTTCTTTACTCATTTATTTTTAGTTAGCATGCTGCTCTGGCAGCAAAATCTCTCCCTAATTAATTTCGGGAACAGGTGGAGACCGTAGTTCCTCTGTCTTCAGTACTACCAGATTATTCTGAGGATAAGAGAGATGCCTTACAGGTGTTTTTGGTCTCTTCTTGGCTGCTTGGAAAATTTTACAACAATTCATTAAGATGAATATACCCTTTCTCTGCTCAGAGTAATGGCTGAGGGTGGGGTGGCTGTATTGGACTGGCCTTCGTTTCTAACAGGTGCAATCACCTGTTCTTACAGGTACAAGAAGAACTCGACTAAATAAATCAAGATTATTGTGTTGTAACTGGCTAAGCTTTTCATGCCACAACTACAAGAGCCTGGATCGCTCTTTGCTAGACTGTGTCCTGTCCAGCTAGCAAAGTCCATCCATGTTCCCTAAAGTGCTCTCTCCTCCCTTAAAATGTAGGTATCAGCAACATTTACACGGGGCATTTAAGACTCCGTTTTACTTTGTTATATCGGACATTTCAGAGATATATGTTAATGGAGTTCTTTTTTGCAGAAAGTTATTAAGAGGAGATTCCTCTCCCTTTTACAGTGCTGCAGCCCTGTGAACACCAGCCACGTGCTGGCCACTGCTCCTCATCATTCTCAGGGAGATTGTTTCATCCTCTGAGCAGAAGCTGATACCTGGTCATAATCCTCTCTTTGTAACGTGAGGGAAACTTTGAAAAAAGCCAATGTGTTTAAACCTGAAAACTACAATGAATCAAAGCATGAGTACTGGTTTATGGCCTTGAAAATAATGAAAGTCATAGCTATAGTTAGAATCTTAAATTTTACTCTGTTCCCAGGGAAGTCCTCAGAATTTTTGTTCTCAAATTCCCAGTCATAAAACACAGCAAAACTGAATGTAGATGTCAATGAGGAACAGCACTAAGGTCTTAACTTTGATATAATTTGCTTCCACAATTAAGTTTGTATCAGACTCTTGGTATTACTAGATATTTTAAAATGTTTTTTCTCTTATGCACAGGTTTTATATGTGACAGGCATACACTCAATGGACCTTGAAATTAATTAAAGAACATAATTCATCTAAGTTATTTCAGATGACCTCTTGCTGATTACTGTCTTTGAATCTTTAAATGTTATCCTTTTGTAAAGACAAGTTGTTGTGAAGTCTGAATTCATTAATAAGGAAGATCCTTGCAGCCATCTGTGAACTACTTAGGTGCAAGCATTTCACTGTCCTCTAGAAAATCTTAACTGTGATGCTTTAGGCTACACAGATGTTTCCAATGCTCTGTCAGACAATCCCACCAGGTTGCAGGTGATAGGTGACTCCATTTGCTTTCACTAATTGAATTGCACTTGCATCCCCGGGTTTGGCAGGAAAAGCATCTCTTATAAAGATTCATGAGAAGAATAAGCTTCACATGCTAGTATCAGCTGTTCTGCTATGAGAGAGAGGGAGAAAGAGGAATTTCCTGCACATGTCCTGGAGCTCGGCAGTGGAAACACGAGCATTATTACTTCTGGCCCTGATTACAGTGATGGATGGTACTATACAGAATGTTTTCTTCTGTACTCTGAAGTCCAACCCAGGTTTCCCTGACCTCTTTCTGCCTAGACATTAGTCTTTCTTTGGATATTGGAAGCCCACTTCTCCATGCGTAGCACATCTACCCTCTCTAATGAGAGGGGCTGGATGGACTCTGTGAAAAATACACAGGCCAGTGTCACCTTGTAGATCATTAAAGGAGAGTCCACAGAAGGGCTTTGTGAGATTTATGCGTATTCCTGATTTTTAGCTGGAAACGGAGCCTTGAGGCAGTCAGGCTGTTCTGTGCTAGCAGTATTGTCATCAAGAATTCTGCTAGGTGTTCAGTTAACTGCTTGAGGCTGCTGTGAAACCAGAGGACTGACTCCTGTAATCTAACTTTGGTTTTTGGGGCATTCATTTTAGGAATACAGTCATCCTTTTCTAATCATGGTTGGAGATACTCACAATGGTTGATTCTGCACTGGTCTCTAACCACTGCCTGTGGCAGCAGCTTACTGTTACCAAAATCCTATTTGAATTTAAAGTGAAACTGGTCTGTGTCTGAAACAGTGGTGAGGAATGAAGCTGACTTGTCAAGCATCTTCAAATTTACAAATGCAAATATAAACTCCAGAAAGCAAAACTTGCTGCATGAAGAGCATCAGTTACTCGGAACACATCCACAGCTCTCCTGCAACACTAGGTTTAAATCAAGACAACATTACTGATTCCCTAAGACAGCCATACAGTAGGTCTCAGATACTTGATCTCACCACATATTTCAGCTTTCTTGACTTATGCTCAAGAGTTATGAGATCACTACCTAAAGGCAATTTCAGTGGAGAGTGAGCTTTCCTACTAGCTGGCTCAGGACTATGGACATTAAAATTGAGTCATTTGGTGGCACTTCCAATGAAAGTGAGGTAAGATTTACATTTGTGTTGGCTTTCCTCTAGGTGCAGCCCAATCCACAGTGTCTGAGAAAAAGGAGACAAAGGACTAAATCTCAACTTGTTTCAAGACAAAAAGAAAGCAGGATCACAGATAAAAACTGATATTAATGTACTCTGCTATTTAGGATAAAGTGGAGTTAAAGATTTCTAGATCTTCAGCAGATCTCTTATATGCACAGAATAAAGTATGTGTTTAACTCTTATGCTTAACATTGTTTTCACATGCTTTTCATTTATCTTTGACTACTCTGCCACATCTACCTCCTGGTATATTATATTCTGCTGCAGACTGATAAGATGAAAGGTCACTGGTGACTGGAAGGCTGAACATGGGTAATACAGAAGTACTGTCCTTTGTGTGGATTGGCTAGTGAAGCCAGAAATACACTTGCTGTTGCTGACTTTTTGTCAAAAACTGAAGGCAACCGTAAATATTTTTTATAAGCAAATAATCCGTGTTCTTCCCTTCAGATTCTTTAGTTGCATTCCTGGTTTTTTTTGGAACCAGACATAACTGCCAAAGTGTCTTCCACCTCCACACTTAGTTTCTTCTCCTAGGTGAATAAGTACTTGCACAAGAATGTGGTGTAACCACAATCTGTCATTTAGAAATATCTGATGACTGTTGCTTGTTGAGTTTGTCACTTGTCCTGTGCCAAGTCAGACAAACTGTATAAATGTTTGTCCTCTTCTACAGTTTGATCAGGCAGGTGGGCTATTGCTTCAACTGTTGATGGTGAGGTTTAGGCACTTCTCTGAGGTGGTGGATGTGTCTGTTCAGGTTTCTCTCACAGAATGTGCATGCTGCACTGCCTATCCCTGGTTCCATGGTTAAAAACAGACTTGCCATTTCTGCATACTCAGGCCTGCCTTCTTTCTGACATCAGGTAGTCTATCTCTGCTCTCAGGACTTTGATGTACCTCAGCTAAGTTTATGGTAAAGAGAAATGACACAAATCCCAACCAAAAAGATTCTACCTTGTCCGTTTGTTTTGTATTTCTTTTCTAGAAGAGGTTTGCATATGCTTGCAATGAAACGTCCATCAAACTGCCTTAGTTTCCCTTTTACATCACTGAAAAATATGCAGATGTCTGAGGACCCACACACATGCTTAGCCAATAGGTTAGTGACTTGCATGTTTTAATATTTAACCAACATACAGATAACTAGATAGCAATAGATGGCATTTCTCAAGGATCTCATGTACAGTTCAGCCGTTGTATGTAATGATAAACAGTCTCAGAGAGGAAAAATCAGATGCAGAGTAAATGGGAGAGGCACAGATGGCTTCACACACACACACATGGATAGATACACATACTTACCTATAATCAAACTTGAATTTTGGATTCACTTTCCCTGGATCATGCAGGGTTTGAAATTTTTCTTGGTCCTGATGAATGCACATATTTTAGTTTACTCCTTCTTTGCATGATGCTTGTCTTTTAGCCCTATAAATATTTATTTTATAGTTCCTAGTTTATCAACTGGATTCTCAGAAGAGCTGGAGAACAGTTTACTGCATTACTGGGACCTATTTAGTGAATTATTTCTTGTGATGTTCTTTGAGATTTTAGGAAAAGAAATATGTTTGAAGGAACCTGGATACCTCTTGGTGTTCTTGCACTGTCCCACAGACATCAGATTGATTTGTAGAGAAACACTGTACATTTTAAAATTATCCTCATTAGCAATATTTGATTTTTAAGTATTGCAGAAAGTGGGATCAATGAAAGATCTGTTTAGAATGTGCTGGGGAGTCAGAGAGTCAGAACTGCCAAGCCCTGGAAATTCTGAGAGTTGCAAGAATTAGAGGCACTTATTCTCATAGCATTTTGCCCTTTTTATCTGGCAAATATTTTCAGTGCAAATAATATACTGAAGAGAAATCTTGTGGGCTTCTGAGCACAATGCACAATTACAGTAATCAGGGAGAAAAGAGCTGCTGATGCTGTGAATATCTTGCTTTGGTTTTTATTTCAAGGTACAAATGACAATGCAGCCTTTTCTGAGACCCAGAAGATGAACAGAAGTTCAACCTTTCTATTCTCCTTTGTTATATTGAAAGTCATCATTGCACAAGGGAGAGTCAACGTTATGAGTAATTTTATGTATTTGGTTACATCAGTCCAAGAGCTCGGAATTATACAGCCTTTCAGATTTGGGACAGGAATTCAGGTGGGAGTTTCTGAAGAAACTTCCCTCTGATCTCATCTTTAATGCCATCTGTCCACCCACTGGCACATACTTAAAGTCGACTTAAGGCATCCAAATAACTTCAAGGAACACATTTGTTTTCACAGGATTAAACACATTAATGAGAGATAAGATGAAGTATATTCTGGATTTTGCTCTTGGAAGTGTGTTCCCAGCATTTTTCTATGCCTGTTTTAAATGATTGCATGCAATGTCTGGGTCCTACTTTGAAGCTGAAGTTTTGCTGCAGAGCCTTTGGGGATCCCATCTCCCTCCTTTATTCTATGGTCTTTCTATTAGAAAGCTTTTCTGGTGCAGAACCTCTCTTCTCTTTTACCAAGCTAATCTTTCCATACCTCTCCTCTCTTCACACAATAAAGAAGACATTTCCACTCTTGTGCTTGACGTTTTCTCAATATTTTTTGGACTGTCTTCTTTAAGTGTCCTTACATCTCTCTAATCCAAGTTGGTTGATTCTTTACGATTTTTATCTCATATTTCATGCTTTCCCATCCTTTGCGTTGCTGGACCTTGCATCCAGTTGAGTTATCTTTGCAATTCTGGTTTCCAAAACCATGTCAATAAAATCACCAGCCTCAAAAACTTTCAGGAAATCCATGCCAAAAGTCACCTCTACTGAAGGATTAAGTACAGGATTTAGTAATGTGCTGTGAACCTGCTGATATTTTTTTCCATTATTAGCCAGTAATCTTAATTCTTGGGAATGAACCAGAGACCACCTGTATTTCAAAATAATTTTTTAATCTTAATGGAGTGACTGTCTGATAAAACCCTTACAATTAATTAGTTTACATATGGCTAATGAACCACTTGGTGTCTTGAGCTCCTTATTTAAATATAACTACATCACTAGACCTAGGAAGAGAGAAGTCAGATATGAAACAATTCCTACCAGGGAAGGCTATGTGACAGTGAGCAACAGCTGTTCCCTTTGGGTGGCTCTATTTCTTTATCAGCCAAGTTAGATACGTAGTCAAGAATAAAAAATAAATGAACAGTTGTAAGTTACACGCGGAATCTGTTGAGAAGATGGATCAATTTGAAAACATTTAGGTCAGTTCAGGCTTAAAGACAGAGAGTAATGTCTGCAAGTGGGTGTAGCTCATGCATTTTCATTGGCTTAAGTGTATAAATGGAAGTATACACCAGAGTAGATCTGACCCTCGGTGTTATCCAGAACGTATTCCTTATTCACAGAATGCCCTCTAAAGGACGAATGTAATACGTAATCTTATTTGATAATATACATTCACGTCTCAGATGATGCTGGGGAATTATTACCCTTTTACAAACTTCCTTTTGGCTTCATCAATTAGCGGAAATGAAACCTGTTAAGATTAAATTTATCCTTTGCATAATTTTAAGACTTTTCCTATAACCCCACAAAGCAACGAAAGAAGCCAAGCAGTGAATTTTCAAATAATTGTGCAGTGATTTAGCTAGCTCTTATTGAAGCTGTTCACACTATGAAAATGACCTATATGAAAATGAAATTCATGGCCTTCAGAGCTCCTTTGAAAAGTGTGCCTTCTTTCCCCACCATCTGAAAATAACATGTGAGCATAGGGAATTGTTGAAGATGGAGAGGAGGAGCAGGGTTTGTGGCATTGTTTAAATTATAGCTCACACAGGTTTTAAGTTAGGTTGAAAGGATTCCTCCACATGAAGAAAATAGCATTCATTTAGTGCTGGGAAATTGAAGTTGCTGTATAACACAGTGCTGAAGCCTTTCAGAGGAATGTCAGGGGTCTATGCCTTATTAACCAAGCTTATTGATGCAAGTAAATGAAATGAAAGTCAGTAAATTGCTGATGAAATGGATTTCAGTGGATTGTTCAGTCCATTCTATGCTGTACTCGTCTGTACCTCCACCCTGCCCATCTCAGTTTTAAATAATGGGATTCCTGACACTTTTCTTGTTACATTTGCAAAAGTAGTGGTTTCCTCTTTCTGTTCACTTGACGGGCTAAAACACACTGAAGTGGAAAGAACAGTCCTGATGGCAGGCCAGTATTTATCTGAATTGCACATAGAGTTCATTAAAGCAGCAGCCGCTGGTGAAAGTTTGTTAATGTGTAAATGTACCTGCTGATGGGTCTGAATACCTGGTAGATGCTGAGCAGAAGTAGCCACTATGGGAGGAATTTGGTGAAGCTGCAGCTTGTCACGAGTATAGCATTGGATGTAGCAGGCATAGGAAAATACTCATCCTTACTCATTGGCAAACGTGTTATTCCCATCACAGAGCAGGAAGAACTTTGAATAGAATGAAGCAGAACTGAAGATCTATATTGGAAATTATTATCTAAAGTCAACCGAGTCTAGGAAATGCTTATGTAAAAATCCACTGACTACAATAACTTGCATACATTGTAAGATTTTATAGGTTGATTAAAGGAGATCAGAGGTGGAATTTTCTAATACATAAAAATATCTTGAGTAAGTCATCAAGAGTCCTGTTGCTATTGAATACTAGCAGATCTTTCAAAAACCTGTTTCAGTAGCTGGGCAGGGCAGGGCTGTGACCCAGCTGTGGCCTTGCTGGGGCAGGGGCTGATGGTTTGTCCTCTGCCAGTTGCACTGGGTTCAGGGGGCACATGAGCTGTGCATACCCTAACCACCACAGCCCTGAACCACAATGAATCTGGCTTCATCTTGTCAAGAAAAGCAACAGCAGGGAGGTTGTAGGAGTCTCTGTTAAAGCAGGACATCCCTGTGGTAACATATGTCTTTAAATCTTGGTTTGGTGAATGACCCCGAAAAGGCTCCTGACCCACTGGTAGCTGCATGAAATTAGAAATAAAGGCCGAGGTGTTATTGCTTTGGAGAGTGCTGACAACGTTTAGGATGTGCTTCTGTCCTAAGGAAGTTTAACCACCTGCTGACACATGGGAGGGTGTTGGAAGGATGCGGTGACTTACTGTCTCAAATTAGCTACTACTTTGCAGGGCAATCAGAAGGTATAAAGTATTTAAAATGCCTCTGCCTAATTATTATTTTATGCCTGTCTATCAAAGCCTAAGTAGCACAGGTGAGAGGCTTTTAAGCATGAAGTAGCGAACTACCTAGAGAGAGACATATTTCCCTCTCCTAGGGTAGGTTTGGAGTATTTTCATTTCAGTCCAGCCAACAAAGTCTTGACTAATGCTGTAAAATCTGGAGGACTATCTAAATTCTTAAATGCTGTGTGACAGAGCCAGAGGATGAAGAACATACACAAAGAAACCTTTTTTGCAGTTCAAAAGGCTCTTGTGGTTTACACAATCTGGGCACTGGGTCACCAATACAGGCTGGATTTCATCCAGAGTGAGACAGAAAGTTTGGCACAATGGACCAGTGCCCCAGCTCTTGCCGTACAGCCTGACAGCAGAACAGGCTCCTCCCAGCCAGACCCGTTCCCAGCACGGTGCTTTGTCAGCCCTTCCCCTGTGCTGTGAAAGGCTTACTGAGTCAGTGTATCGGAAGCCTGATTTGTCAAATAAAGCCATTCCTCCTTTTCTGTGTCTGTCTTTTCCATCTGGAATTCCCAGCACTGGGCTCTTTCCCCACCGGAGACGGAAAGGACAGTGTGTGTGAGCAAACATTGCCTGCCTGTGGTACATGCCAAAGCACATTCATGCTGAAGAGCTCAGGAAGGTACATCATCTGCTGCTTCAACTCAGGGAGAGCCAGGGAGACTGGGGTTACTTAGACATCGACAGAAAGAAGGCCAGGGAATTTGGGTTGNTCAACTCAGGGAGAGCCAGGGAGATTGGGGTTACTTAGACCAGGCCAGGGAATTTGGGTTAGCATTTTTCTAATTAATCTTTTTATCACTTTTTTTCAATTCAGAGTAAATCTATTTAAGGTTCCCTGTTGGTTTCAAAGCAGGAAAGAAAAAGGTTTTTAATTAGAACTGTACAGTTCATGTACCTAATGAATCAATAGTAATTGAATACAGTGGAAGCTTCTTCAAAGCACACCCGTGGAGTATAGTAAATCCTTCCTTTAACAGGTTTAGTTCCATGGCAAATGATCTTTTAAGAGGATTCTCCATCACATGTTGGCCTAAACGTATGGTTTTTTTATATATTCTCTTGAATTCATCTGGTGATATTAATTGTAGCTCTCTTTGAAGATGTGGGTGTTAGACACAGCCATAGAGGTACTTGTTGATTAATACGCTTTCTAAAATCCTGATATTTTCTGCATGTAGTTTCAGAAAGTATTGCTAAATGGGTTATCCCTACAGACTACTGAAAGTGGCCTATACATTTTCACTTAATTTATTTTAACTGCTACTTTAATTTAAAAGTTAACATTACAAAATATCTTCAGTCAACAGATTGGAAGAAGCAAACCCAAGTCATCAGAAGGAGAGACCTTCCTGAATAAGTAATACCTTAGCGTTATGTCAGTCAGACTTCCTTAGGGAACAAAGAGAGATTCATAAAGGAACACACTTTTCCAGATCAAGAAATCATTGTACAGTAAAGAGGTTTTGGAGAAGATCCTTCTCTAAGGAAATCCCCCACAGCTTCTCCTTCGAAGAAAAGCCTTCAGGTATGGATGCACACCTGGACCTTTGGAACTTGTACACAACTTTTTTGAGAACCTTTTTAGGACATTTGAGGACATAACCATACGAGGCTTAGGATGCAATAGTTAAATTGATGGTATCTCGCTGATGAGGACAACTTCTCAGCCTCACACAAAAGTGTCTGTATTGGCTTAGCTGTCTTTACCCTACTGTGGCTTCATCTGCGCTAGCAGCTTGCAGTTATGCATCTGCATGGTTCACAGGGCAAAGCACTTCAGCAGGTCTGTGCTAGTCCTGCTCAGTTTCCCTCCTGAAGTAGCATGGGTCAGCCAGGACAGAGGTGACTGCAGGAAGAGCTCAGCAGATATTGAAATACAGTGGAAGGTATACCGGCCCATGGCAAGGGTTTGGAACTTGGTGATCTTTAAGGTCCTTTCCAACCCAAACCATTCTATGATTCTATGATTTGATTTCTCCAGTAATTCAGTTTGTTCAAGAATTTCACTGATGCCCAAAGGAATTCTGCCTCGTGCAAACCAAGGGGCTGTTCTGTCTTGTTTCAGGATTTTATGTGGGGTCTCTTCATTATTGTTGTGGTTTGATCCAGCTAGCAGCAATACGCACCACACAGCTGCTCGGTCACCCTCTCCCCTCCCCTCTCCTGGTGATGGGGAAGATGATTAAAGGCGTAAAGGAAAAAGAGACTCCTGGGTTGAGATAAAACAATTTAATAACTGAAAAACAATAAAATCAAAAATAAGGATAATGATGATAATAATAATACTACTAATAACAATATACAAATGAGTGATACATGGTGAAACTGCTCACCACTAGATGACCAAGGCTTAGCGCGTTGCCAGTTGACAATCCTGAAGCAGGGAGAGTCCCAATACCACACTCCTGGAAACGAGATAAGAGCCTGAGAGACTGAGAGCCAACTGAGAGAGCGAGACAACTCCAAGAGAGGGGCGACCCAGAGAGAGAGCGCTTCTGGACAGAGCCTCATCTGTATACTCGGCATGACATACATGATATGGAATATACCATTGGCCAGTCTGGGTGTCAATCCTAAACCTAAGGTCAAATCCTAGGCTAGTAACTGGGGCTGTGCTCCCTCCAAGCTTCTCCTGTACCCACAGACACTGGCACAGCAGAGAAGCTGGAAAGTCCTTGACTGTCCTGGCAGCAACTATAAACATCGGTGTGTTATCAGCCTTCTCCTCAGGACAAATCCCAAACACAGCCTCTTGCTAGCTACTGTGAAGAAAGTTAACTCTGTCCCAGAGAAAACCAGGACAGTTAGAGATGAAGACAAATAAGCCTTCCAACAGAAAAGCTAAGACACTTTGACTGTGACAGAAGGAAGGAAGCTCACATATACATGCATCAAAACTATGTGTGCTTTAGACACGTGCGCCTTAAGGTATGAATCCACTGTGCAAAGGTTACGCTCTCATCACACAGGGTAAAATTCCTTCATCTTGGAAAGAGCCAAGCACAAGGACATTTGCCTCAAAAATGACTGCTTTGGAAAAATCTAAGCTTTCATTTTCTGAAAGCTCTCCAGCCTTTGTTTTTATGAGGAAAGTACAGCCTGAATGCGTGCCGAGACTGTAAAGCCAGAAGCCATGTATGCGATGCATATATATAATATATAGTAATGATATAATGTAATACATATGTTTTATATAATATAATGTATTAAGTATATTTAATCTCATGATTTTTAGATTAGTATCCTCCTTCTCAGGGGTCTTTGTGCTGATTCAGGGACATTCATAGCTATCAACATAGGAAAAGCTTTCCCTAAGAAAGATAATAAAAAAAGCTACAAAGCAAGTTTTTGGACCAAGTAGTTGAAAATCTTAAATTAAAATGCAAGGTTTTTTTGGTCAGACTGTTCCCATAAAAAGTCTGATGTATTGGCTGGCTAAGTTCTATTTTATGTCCTGCCAGAAGTATAGATCGCAGCTTCAATTTCTTTCTTTTTTTTTTTTTTTTTCATTTTAAAGAGCAAGCTTTCTAGAGCTCATCTGGTGTAATACATTTAAATTCATAAAATTCATCAGCTTTGTGTTAAATTTAGGAAATATTTAAACAATTTGACTGTCAGAAGAGTCTTGGTAAGGAATCTAGAAACGCTTAATACATCAATGTGAAAAAGAGGGAGCTTAGCTGTGCTTCTTTGAACTTGGTTTATTATTACCAGAGAATGCTCATGCCTGGGACACTTTAATGTCCTTCTAAAGGTAACTTCTGTTCAAGTGAAGAACAACAGATAAGCAATTCAAAAGCCTCATTAACTTTTGGATGCTCTTTTCTGACACAATAACCCAAGGTTATAACATGTTTTTTAGGTGATACTAGAGTTCCCAAATTGCATTTTGGCTGGAAGGATCTGTGTTGCAAGGAGCTCTAACAGAGGCATTTTCCAGGATTCCTTTCTAGTTATGTCATTTTTTTTTTTCTATTAGAAGTAAGTTATATGTAGTGGGAACTCTTTGCTCTGCTGATGAAAAAACTCCCCCTCATTTGAATTTGTTTGTCCAAGTGGGTTTATCTCTCAAAACCTGATATAACAGTGTATAAGTGGATATAACAATGTTTACGTGCGTCGAAAGAACATTGTGTGGCATAACCAGCTGGTTAATTGACTTTTGTGCTGCGCACAATGTTTCTATCAATTCTATCTATCAATAGATTTCATATGTATGTGTCAAAAATAGGATTGATGGATAAATGTAACATGACGCATACAGGGAAAATAAATTTAACTTCACATATAAAAAGTTGTATTCTGAGAGAACATTACCACTCAGGAGTGAGACCTTGGGGGGATTATAGATAGTACCATGAAATTGTCAGCTTAGTCTTCAGCAGCTGTCTGAAAAACAAACAGATGTGCAGAAATATTAGGAAAAGGAAAGAGGATAAAACAGAAGACGTCATTATGACAACAAATACATTAATGGTTTGCCCACACCTTGACAGCTGTGTGCAATTCTGGTCCTCCCATCTCAAAGAGTATGTCCTTAAAGTAGGAAAGGTTCAGAGAATGGAGACAAGGATGATCCAGAAGTATGGAACAGCTTCTGTATGAGAAAAAACAAGGTACGTCTACTAGCTTTAGTTCAGATCAGGCATCTTTTTTATGAAACAAATCTTCAAATAATCCTCACTTAATGCACTTTAATTCAAACACAGGTCAGTCTTGGAGCACCTGAGCTGAATTCCTTTTGGATGAAACAAAATGCGATCACATCCTGGAACGTGCCTGGTGCAATCCAGCTACTAATGGGTATACAATCTGCAGGATCAATTTTGTTCTAATTGGAAGAAAAAAAGCCCCCTGAGAATGGCAGGGACTCTGCATCAATAGCATTGTTTTACAGATGTAGTCCTATTATGTGCTCTATAATGGGAGCTTAGCTGAGGTGGACTAGGACGCTTCTACCTGAAAAAGGGTTGATTTAGTGAGATGTAAGAGGGGTCAATGCAATTCTGAGTGGCATGGAAAGGAATTCTAGGGATCAACAAATTTTAGTATTTTTCAGATCCAGATCCCATAGAATTAGGTATGGTGGTAATATAGATTAGATTCAAAACAAGGAAGAGCACGTGGTTCTTCATGTGACATGCAGTGGACCTGTGGAACTCCTTGCCAAAGGATGTTGTTTATAGATGAAGGCAAACTGGACAAGTACTTGGAAGAGAGATCTGCTGACATTTACTAACTGGGTTACTAATTGTGTCAGGATCAGGAAATCTCCTTGGATGAAAGTCGCTAGATCACGTTTCCTCTTTCTCTTCCCTGCATGTCCACTTGTTACCACTGCTGGAGACAGAACATTGACCAAGTTAGGCCCTTGCTCTGAGCTGCTGTTTATGTTCTTTCTAGTGTTATGTTCCTATATACCTTTTTTAAAAAAAGAAGTGCTGTGAAAATTATCTTTGAATAGACTTAAATTAGTCAAATTTACCTTTGTGGCTGGTGCTGTTCCGTACCAGCAATGTTTCTCAGAAGCCTATGCATGTTAAATTAAAGTGTGTTTTTCTAAAGAAGTTTTAAATGAGTCATTTAGATGATTTTCAGCATCACAGGCTACCTAGATTCTAAATGACTGCAACAATAGAGTATTCATTTGAAGCAGACACAATTTCCTGTTGATTTTTTATGTCCATTTTGATTTAAGCTTTATTATTGCAACACTGCAGAATTTCATGATGTATAGAAAAGCCGGATGTGTTAAATGTGGTGTTGGAAAGGAGGACAGGAGATAGCTGAGGGAGACCCCAAGTCTTCTTAGTCTCAGTGTTTGTGTCATTTGTGGTAAAAANTTTTAAATTTCACCCTGAGCTTCCAGCTATACCATTTTCCCAACTGCTCTTCTTGGGGGAGGTGTTGGTTATGGAGGGGCAACTGTTCCCAGTGCTGGATGCCTGTCCTTGCTACGCTTCTTTGATGATGGCTGGCTGGCATGGCCTTGGGTGTGGAGTGTAGTTAGATCACAGCCTTGGGTTGCACGGCTACAGGGAATACTTTTTATTACAGCTGAATGACTAAACTAAACAATAACAGTAAATATTTAATGTGAGTCAGGCAAGCCTTATGAGTCGACACTTCACAGTATTACAAGATGCATTTTCTTAACAGTTGAGGACCTTGAATTCCTGTAACTGTAGTCTGCNCTGCTGACATTTACTAACTGGGTTACTAATTGTGTCAGGATCAGGAAATCTCCTTGGATGAAAGTCGCTAGATCACGTTTCCTCTTTCTCTTCCCTGCATGTCCACTTGTTACCACTGCTGGAGACAGAACATTGACCAAGTTAGGCCCTTGCTCTGAGCTGCTGTTTATGTTCTTTCTAGTGTTATGTTCCTATATACCTTTTTTAAAAAAAGAAGTGCTGTGAAAATTATCTTTGAATAGACTTAAATTAGTCAAATTTACCTTTGTGGCTGGTGCTGTTCCGTACCAGCAATGTTTCTCAGAAGCCTATGCATGTTAAATTAAAGTGTGTTTTTCTAAAGAAGTTTTAAATGAGTCATTTAGATGATTTTCAGCATCACAGGCTACCTAGATTCTAAATGACTGCAACAATAGAGTATTCATTTGAAGCAGACACAATTTCCTGTTGATTTTTTATGTCCATTTTGATTTAAGCTTTATTATTGCAACACTGCAGAATTTCATGATGTATAGAAAAGCCGGATGTGTTAAATGTGGTGTTGGAAAGGAGGACAGGAGATAGCTGAGGGAGACCCCAAGTCTTCTTAGTCTCAGTGTTTGTGTCATTTGTGGTAAAAAGAACATTTTTTTTCCTTATATATATAAATGCCTGTGGGTAATAGTGAAATCAATCCGCCTTTGCGTTGAACACAGCGATTTTTAACAATAAACAGCAACACTATATTTGACATTTATTACATAAGGAATGTGATGTCTGATTGCAATGGTAGAAGATTTGAAACATTCTCCTTAGAGAGATGGTGTAGTTAGGTGATTCTGTGTCAAAGCCATAAGGACTGTCAAACTCTGAGTCAAATAAAGAGCAAGTGGTTTAGAGTGATCCTTCTCCTTTAGGGAGAAGGATCTTGCTTGATCTAATAGTCAGAAATGGNGCCTTGGGTGTGGAGTGTAGTTAGATCACAGCCTTGGGTTGCACGGCTACAGGGAATACTTTTTATTACAGCTGAATGACTAAACTAAACAATAACAGTAAATATTTAATGTGAGTCAGGCAAGCCTTATGAGTCGACACTTCACAGTATTACAAGATGCATTTTCTTAACAGTTGAGGACCTTGAATTCCTGTAACTGTAGTCTGCTGGTAATGATCTCAGACTATGAGATGGTAAGATGTGACTCTGTAGCTCTGTCAGGGACTAGGTCATTTGGGTGCCAAGCTGTGCTCTGGCTCCAAGTCGCTTGTGTAGTTTGAACTGTGCTTAACTGGAGAGCAAAGCACTATCAGAGATAGAAATGTTGCCAAAAAAGAACGTATCTCCACTCTGATCTCTGGCTTAGTATGCTGAAAAGATTTGTTGTTTAGGAGACACGTAATCATTAAGAGATACGCAATTTAAAGATTTAAAGATAGATGGTCTGTAACTTATTTTTAGGTACAATTTAACATGTAGTGGGAAAAGCATTTATACATATACTGATTATCAGCACCATGCAGTTGTCTGTTTTAAAACTTGCAGAGGGGAGAGAGACTCACAGAAGCTTCTGGGGGTGATTTAGTGAGAGCTGAGCCTCAAGAGGTTGATATATTCCTGCTGTTTAAGTTATCTTTTGATTGTGATAAGAATGAATTCATCACCAGCATCCACCTCATATAAGTGTAAATACTTGCTTTGCTCTAGGAAAAATCTGTGCCAGAGTTATTATCAATGCACATGATACCATGCGCCAGGTGTTTTCAGTATGAAAAATGTCTTCACAATAGCTCAGTAGGAACATAATTTCAGAGGTTATTTTGTTTGTTCTCATTGTACCTTGTGTGTATGCAAGAGGGAGTGCACCAGCACTTTAATGTAAGCAAGTAGAAATGAGAAAACTGCTAAAAAGCAAGAAATACTGTGGTATGGCACCTGTGCAGAGACAGTTAAGGAGAAATCAAGATTAGGGAACACATTTCATTTTTTTCCCCAGAAATTTTTAAATGAGGAGATGGTATAAAATGGAGAAACCTAACCTTTGATTCCACTTTCATTCAGAGGTTTGATTTTTATTTGACTTTCCCTTCTAATATGGCAAAGGTTTTCTTTTGGTCGTGGGATGTTTTCATTTCTGGAAGCAGAGGAAAGGGTTAAGGATCTCCCAATATGTCACCAATTTCTTCTCTCAGAGGCTGGGGTGATATATGGGAAGGTCTAAGCATGGCATTTTTGTATTTTAATCCTCTTCCATTAAATTCTAATGACCGGTTGCTAAACGATGTCATGCATTTCCTGCTCCTTTTATGAGGAGCTGTTTTATAAAGCAGCAGCTTGGAAGCGTGCAGGAAGCAGTCATCTCTGGAATTGATTGCATTTCTGATAGAGCACTTTTGTACTGTATCCCTGGAGAAACGCTGCAGGTCATAATGGCTTATGTTCTTCCTGTAGCTGCAGCATAATAATTTACAGAAGTAGAGCAAAGATGGAAACAAGATCTACCATCTTTAAACCTCTAACTAGACTGAGTTTGTTTTGTTGGTTTTTTTTTTTAAAGAAAGCAGATCATTATTATTAGTGAAAGGGAGTGAAGGGCTGTGTACATTACAATGAAAATCTCTGGCTCTGAAACAGCTGATGTTTATAAATTGGTTGGGAGTATGATGATCGAGTGACAGGGAAAGGGCAGTTGAACAAAAGCAATATTTGCATATGTTGGGATGGCACTAATGATCGTGTACCTTCTGTCTGTCACACAGATTCATTAGAAATGAGTGTCAGCCATTGAGCTTTGATTTCCAGCACAGATAAGTAATGAATGAGCAAATAAAGGAAACAAAGGCTGGCCACACTGCAGAGCAGTGTGATGATCTGATTATGCTGAGAGACTGGCTGCCACTTTCTTGTCTGGCTGTTCAGTATAAGCAGATGCTTCCCTTTATTTCTGTTTCCATAACACTGTACTCAATCAGATATTGGTAAGAAATGTGTGGGTCTTACGTGCATCTTCCCTGGAAACTTGCTTTCCTTGGTTTCTGATAGAATCAACAAGGCAGTCTCCTGCGTGAATTTTTCCTGATGTGCCAGATTTAGTGAGTGCACAGGTGCGCAGAAAGCACGTAGGAAAAAGCTTCTGAGGCTTATAAAAGACATGGCATTTGCTGTGGTTTCTTTTTTTCCCATTTGCAAGTGTGTTGGTCCTGAGGAATATATGAAAATAGAGACGATTTTTGTTCTTTCTTTTCTGCAGATGCCTGGAATTTTATCATGGGACTAAAGGCCTATGCCAAATAGTAATTTGCACTGAACATCAATTGTTCTGCTAGTATCAGGCTGTCGAAAGCAATGTTTTATGACTGGACTGGTGTTAGCCTGAGCAGATTTCCCATGGCACACTTACACAGTAGCTCAGGCCAGTTTTTCTCTAGTGCTCTGGTAATTTGGACATTTGCTGAACCGCCTTGGCACCAAAATTGCACGTGGGACAAGAAAATGTACTTCTGTGTCCAGGGGAGGACAAGGACACTTAAAATATACTAGTAAATGTGCCTCTGGCTTCCGCTATAACTTCAGAAAGGTCACTTACCTTCTCATTATTTCAAATTGCCCATTTATGAAATGGTGATGATACGATGCCACTGAATGCAGTGGAGGTTAACAAATAAATATTTGCAAGGCATTTGGAGATTTCACTTAAAAGGTTTTGCAATGACAATACCTGAGAAGGCTCCAAAGTCTTGCCAGTGAAGCCCACCCTGAGATGAGACTGCTCTTGAAAACACTCAAGAGAGAAAACAGTGGAGAAGGGGTCTCAGGCGAAGGTGAAACAATGTGGAAAGTGAAACAACACCCTCAGTGGCAGAGTGAAGGCCTTTTTCTCCTTCCCTGCCCCCCTCTTTTTTTTTTTTTTTTTTTTTGGTGCAGAATAGCAGAATTGTGAGTAAATCAGTGGGTTCCAAAGCTTCTCATGTAGGAGAATATAGCATTCTCCTTTTCCTTTGTTGTAAAAATAAGCATATAATAGGGATGGCAGAAGGGAACGTGCAATGTATGACCAATGGAACAGTTAATGATTTCATTAATGATGTCACTAGCTCCTAAAGATGTACAATCATCTTTACATTAAGGAAGAAAAATAAAAAAACCAAAATACAGCTGTCTTAAGCTGTGGTTTGTCCTTTGCTATATCTCCTCTCCCAAGCTCTAGATTTGTGCAGCGGTAGAAAAGATAGAAAGTGAACAAGCAGAAAAGCGCTTGAGATTTTTAGTTTTTACGTTTTTAGCAAAATGATTTGAAAATTCACATACACAATTTATATTGTGATGTTCTGTCAGGTATTTTGCTTCTTGCAGTGGACACTGGGATAAGAAGAAGAGGGCTTGAGGAAAGCTAAGCTTGAAGTTCCTGCTGTAGTTGAATGATAAGAGCCTTGTCCTTTTTTTTTCTGGTGCTCCTTTTTGGATGGTTTTAGGCATGTTGAATTTGATAGCTTATTCTGTAGAACCAGTTAATCAAATTACAGTCCAGGCTAAGTGGAGACATCAGGATAAGGCAGGGAAAATGTCAGAAAATGATAGAAACCTCAGAAGTGTGGCTGGACCTCAACTCTTAAAGCACAGTACTAACTCTGCAAGGAATATGAGTGATAATGATGGATTCGTGACATCCATTCTTTCTCTCTGCCTTTTCCCTATACTGAAAAAATAATTTATTGAAGAATTTGCTACTGATTGATTGTTAATGTTTGTATCTGAGAAAGGAGTGATATTGGAAAACACAATATTCATGCATCATTAATTTTGGTCATACGACAGTCAGAGATTTTGTCTGCAAAACAGTCAGAGAAGGACTACCTGATCTTTAGCTTCGAATTTCCTTTTTACTCATGGAATTTTTTTTTACTGTGGTGAACACATAGTCCTGGAGAGTCACATCCCTATTTCAGTGCTTTTCCTACCTGTGTCCCTGGGCTATTAGGAAATCAAATTTCATCATGTTCCCTTACATTTGAATGAAGCTGGGCTCTCTTTGCAATGCAGGAAAGAGGAGTTGTCACTATTAATATATCTGTTTTCCAGGGGTTAATTAGCTGGGTCTTTTATTATCTTTATAGCAGCAAAATGTCAATGTGATGATTGTCAGGACTCTGGAATAGAGTAATAAGACTTTTCCCATGTGGAAACAGAGGAAAAGTGTGTTCTATAGAACTAGGCTTTTGCCCACAGAGGTCAGAGAGGTGACTGCTTTTCCCAGGATCTTTCCTTTCCTTCTCCCTTATGGATGGGGAAGGACTGTATCTGTAAGTTCAGGAGAGGTGTTAAGAAGTAATAACTGAGTTAGGAGTAGAGTGATGTCCTGGTTTCAGCTCAGACAGTGTTAACTTAATGCTCCCTTATTTCCAGAAGTTGTAGTCTTTGGTGGAATTATGATTGTTTGCTTATTTTGCACCAGTGAGTGCAAAACTGGTTCCCCAAGGAATATCCCTAGATGCAAGTTTCTGCAGAAAGAAACATCCAGGAGTTTGAATGCAATCTTTTGGCAATTTTTTGTAACCTAATTCTGCCCACCATTGCTGTAAAAATCCAGCAATACATTTCTAATTCTTCTCAAGCTGCTGTCTGTTCCTGGGTATGTATTTTACATCAACACTTAGTATTTACAATGAGGTGTCTCTCTGTGCATTAAAAAACAGAGGCAGCATCCCTAAGGAAATCAAAACAGGATCATTCTGTAAGATCTTTGTAATGATGGTCACAGAGAGAGAGAACAAAGTGACATTGTGTTTAGTGAAATGCATCCCTAGCGGTCTCATACCTTTGGATGGTGACAGATTCTATAGCAGCATACCCTAAACAATAGAGGGTGCAGCCAGCGTACTGGGTGATAACTCAAAATTCCTATGAACAGACCAGTTCCTAGCTGGAATCACATACTCAGCACCCTGGGAAAGATGTTGATCACAGTGCACCGGGCAAAGCGATTTAGGTGTTAATAATTATTTTGTAAGTATGGTGTCTCCTTGATCTATATTTCCTATCTTTTTTTAAAAAAGCCGTTTTGATTTACATTCTAAGAAACAGGCAACCCAGTGCCCTACTAGCTAAGCTATTTAAGTAGGTGTTAAAAAGTGCTATATTTTTTCATAGTTTTTGTCTATCCAGGGTCCATTTTTACGCTTGGGATCTCATGGTAAGCTTGTTTTGCTAGGTTAAAGAGTGGTCTGTCACCAGAAATCTCTTCTTATATGAATATTTATAGACCACAATCAAGTTGCCTGGTCTTATGAATAAACTAGACAAGGAAAGTCTTTGAACTGTTTCAGGAGGAGGTATACAGCTGGTTACTACTGGTGTGTTACTAGTAGTAATACTTAAGTGCTAAATAAAGGAAATATTCCCTCAAATACCTATTTCTATACACACATTTCTGCTTACTCTCCTAGTTACGACAGGATGCAGATAAAGCTTGTCTAACTGTATTGGGACTCTGAGATCCTCCTTATTGTCACTGCTTTCATGAATTCTTTCGGTAAGGTTCGTAAATGTGGGACCCTCCTTCTGGCTATATTAAAATGTCATGTTAGGAGATATTTTGTTGTCTTCATTTTCTAAAAGATAAACTCCAATGTCCTTTGTCACTCTCCAAGTATGACTATGGCAAGTAGGTCAAGCAAGAAATCTCTCTTCTAAACATATTCTGATTTGGGCTATTTAATTCTTTCCACCAAAATTCTCCTTGCAATTTAAGGTCTCCTACACAGTCATCTGAGACTATGGCCACGTGGTGCTCCTGTATTCTGCTTCAGCTCTGCACCGTGCTGGTAGTAGAGTTTCTTATATATCTACTGTCTATCCACCACTTGGCTGAATCTGTTATCACCTACACCCTGTTTTACAAATCCTCTGGAAGGAAGAGGAATAAACTAAAAATTAGCCCACTTCACGGAAAGGGAACATTCTTGCACTATTCCTGCTGCCACCTTTCTTGCACATTCATTTGTTTTCCCTTTCTAGTCAGCATTTCTTTTCCCAATCAGCATACATCTCTACCTCAGCAGCATCAACAAAACAAAGGCTGTAGTTGTACAGTTTATCATAACTCTGAATTCTCTGGACATTTCTGCAATAAAATCTTGAAAAATAATTTCTGTTCAAATATTTTTCCATATAGTATAATGTGTTCCAAAACACAATAATGTTTTAACATATTCCTGATCCTTTTAGTTTAGTGTGAATTTTGGATGCATTTTCCTCTTCTAAATAATGTATCCATTAAGCTGTGTGTTTAACATTGCTCAGTTTCCTGTCAGTATATATCCTGCAGTAATCTTCATCAACAGAAAAATGAAAGGCTGTGTTTATCATTTGGTGTCCATTTATTATTAATCTAAGATTTGACAGGCTCTGAGAGCCTATTGTTTGTTTGTTTGTTTTTTTTATTGTGGCACATAAGTGTGCTAGAGGAACTGGCAGATTTTCTGGGTTTGATGAAAACAGTAATATGCATTTTTCTAGAGTGGTTGTTTCTGTAAATACACTATCTGCTAAAGGAGACCATTGCTGTGATAATTTCTGCTACTTTTGATTTAAAAATGTGTCATTGTAAAATCAATTCAAATTCTATTCCAAGTTGCTACTCTCAGGGAAATTAAAACAAATAGAAATGCCTACATAACAAATGAGAACATTTAGCTGCTTCTGGGAGTGGGTACTCCAGATCTTGAGTGCTACCGGATACAACTACTTTATCTACACTGTGCCATCATCCCTCAGTATATTGTCTCTGGTATAAGACCTTCTGTTATTTCGGACTGCTGTTGTCTTCCTGCAGTTTCATTCTGAATGTGTGTTAGTAAGATGTGTCTTATTCGTACAGACAATAACTGTTTACCAGCTATGCCTCAATACACTTGGAATCTTTCACTCTTCAGACAAAGCTGTCACCTGCTTCTGTTCTCTTACTCAGACTTACTTGTCTTTAGGTTTATTTGATCTTTAGAGATAGCAATGTCTTGTCTGAAAAGTGTTTCATCTATTTAGTGACTAATATCTAGCAATATACATAGAAAGAAAATCTGTAATTTGACAGGTGGCAGGGAATGTCAGAGTAGTAAATTTAGATCAATTCAAGGTTTACATTCTTGGAAATGGCTTTAGCCTTTAGTGGGCTTTAAACTGATGCAAAGGTGTTACTGAAACAAAGGTAAAGATTTATCAAACATCTGTTCATAGTTAAATGTAGTAGCAGTATTCAGGAAGGTGTGTACCCACATGACATTTTGCTAATCAGTTTTACTTTGAAACAGTCATGGAATAGCTAGTTGAAGTTATGGAAATTATGAGTATCGCAAAAATCAAGAGATACCTGAGAAACTGAGTAGACAGATTGTAAAAATTCAGAGGCTTTTGGAGTCCACAAAAGTCTGACAATAATTGCTATGCATCTCAGATTTCTTCCCTGTGTACACTAGCTACACTAAAACCCGACAAGTAGATATATATCCTTTGCATGATCAGACAGGTAAATTCTGTGGGTGCAAAATACACAGGATGGTTTTTGTCCATCCTTCTGTGAGTGAGGCAGTGAGATTTCCCTCTTCATTCTCTGTGTACCCCCACCAGAGGGAACCTGTAAAGTCACCAGTTTTTGTTCTTTCTCAAGCACCAGCATGCTGTGAAAGTTTTACTGCTCCAATGATAAGGTACAGCCCAATGGAGGTAGTGGGATCAAAATTGTAATCGGAGTATTCTTGCAGCAATCAGTAGAAAAGACTCAAGAAAGCAGAAGGGAAAACAGTTCTTTAAACCTTTCCTAAGCTTTCTCATATTGTCACAGGCAGGTGGGCAGGTATGAACACATAGATATGTGCCCCCCACTGCCCCACACGTACCTGTGTGGTTACACACATCTACACATGCTTTTGGTCTCAGTCGAAGTCCAGGCTGGAATTTGACCACCTTGCACTGTGGGAAGAGCATCTGTATGCAGTTGCTACCAGAAATGACAGGAGAGAAGCGGAGAATGACACTGGGATGTGAAACACAGTGCAGTGCATCCTAATGGTTATTTTCATAATCCTAACAATGTTAGCCTGTCTCAGAGTTTCAATGTGAGGAAGCCCAAGATCACCCTGTGTACTGCCACAGTCTTAATCTGCAAACAATGCAGTGAAGAAAACAGAACATTGAAGGCCTGATTCTTCTCCTAGATCAGTTTTGAGTAGTGAACATATATTAAGAGCATATTACTCTGTGGTGATAAGGAATTGTCTTGCGTGTTCATTGTTATACTTTTGAAGGTTAAATTTGGTCCCTGGGTTAGAAGCACTTAAGCAAGTGTTGTGTCTGGAGTAGGATGCTTTGGTGCTGTTTTACAACTCTTAAGGAAGCAGTTTCGTGTGTTCAGTGTATTGGGTTACATCTGTGATGTGACTCAGTTTTGCCTGACTTGACCACGAGCTAGTTGACTTACTATTGCATGTCTACATTGAGACTTCACAATAATTAAATCACTAAACTTACAAGATACAGGTTGCTTCTTTCAAATCAAACATAGCGTGAGACTGCATGGCATCTGTAATAGTGAAACAATTCACTAAATGCACATCTGTGCTCCTAATGTTTGCAGAGTTTATAAATCCACCATCTGACACTTCCAGGAAATGCTTGTGTATGCAACGTGGAGGAGATCAATACCTTGTTGGGAGGAGATTGCATTTCTGTAAGGGGAGGGCAGAAAGCAGCATCATTTGACAGAGTGATTATGTTATTTATATCAAGTTGCGAGCCAATGTATGAGCCAAAAACTGTAGAGTGGACATGCAAGGTAGGAAGCTCTGAAAAGATATGCTGCAGAACTAAGTTGACCAGAATCAGATTTTTCTCTTTCCAGTGGACTTCTTTGCTTGACAAGTGTCCACAGCAGACAGTTTATCAAATGGAAGATGAAAAAGGGACTTGATTAGAATGTCTAAATATTCTCTTGGATGAAAAATATCCAAGAAGAAGAAGAACCAGTGCCTGGAAGTCAAAACCTCAGAAACTTAAATGAAAATTAGCATGCACATTCAAACTGAACACGTATAGCTTTTGGGAAGATATGCTTTTGCTAAACTCAAATTACTGCACTCAGAATGGGTGTAATTGAATGAAAATCTTCAGCCTCTGGTAGAAAAATGCTCTAATGGTTTATTTGGCTTTAGTGTGGGAAGCTATGGCAACAAATGACTGCAGTAATAAGACTCGCTTCATGAAATGTTGTAGCTGCTACTGAAGTATCTGTCACTGTTGTCTTCCCCTGTGTGATAGGTTTGCCCTTGGCTGGGGGCCAAACCACATACCCACTCACCCAATCCCCCCCCACCTGAGGACAGTGGAGAGAATTAAAGGGGTAAAGGGAATAAAAGGACTTGTGGGTTGAGATAAGAACAATTTAATCACTAAACTACAATAATATTGAAAATAATACTATATCCAAATATACAAATGAGTCATACACAGTGATACTGCCCCTCCCCCCCCCCCTTCCGATGACCAAGACTCAGTCTGTTCCCAGCTAATGATACCAGAGCAGGGAGAGTCCCAAAACCACACTCACGGAACGGAGATAACAGTCTGAGCATCCCAGACCAAGAGCTGACCAGGGTGGGAGGGGGGGGGGGGAAGGCCTTGGGAGAGCGACCACCTGGAGTGAGATAACCCAGAGCAAAAGAGGTCCAGAACCAAAAAGAGCCGATCTTCTGGAGGGTCCTCACCTATACACTGGGCATGACATGTATGTTATGGAATAGATTATTGGCCACTCTGGCTCTCAATCCTGAACCTAAGTTCAAATCCTGGGCTAATAATTGGGGCTGTGCTCCCTCCCAGCTTCTCCTGTTTGCAGACAGCCAGAGAAGCTGAAAGACCTTGGCAGCCGTGTAAACATCACTTTTTATCAGCTTTCTTCTGAGCACAAATCCAAAACACAGCCTCTTGCTAGCTAGTATGAAGAAAGTTAACTCTGTCTCATTTTAACCCAGGACACCCTGAAAGTCTGTGGCACAGAAATTTAGCTCCAGAAGCAAGGCAGGTTGCCAGGTGTTGAGCTGAATGAATGGCCTCTTGCTTGCTGCAAGTGAAGGTGACTGTAATCAGCTGACAGGAAAAAGACTTTCAGTATGGTAATGATCAACAGAGGAGCTGAAGCTATCTGTGCACTTCTTTAAACTGTCATGCTTTTCAGTGTTTTAAAATATTATTGCTATTGTCTGATTCGTCAGCATTTTTAATCAAAATAAAAATGATAGTCTGCTTTCTCTTATGAGTATGTTTTGGTTTTCTGTGGGTTTTTTAATAATTCACAATGATTCTTTAGTTTCAGGTTGATAGTGTGCACATAGTACAAAATACAGACAACATGCAGTGGATAAAATCACTCTCTGAAAGACTTTCAGTGTAAAAAGATGACATACATATCAGTCATTTTATGTTTTCTGAGCTGCGGTTAGTGAAATGCATTGTACTAGCTACAATAACATTTCCTTCAAACACATAGTAAAAAAAATAATGCATTTACATTTGTCCATGCATGGTTGCATGAGTTTGTAGGTGGAAGACTTCCTACTAAAAGGCAAATGAATGAAAAATATGTGCTAAGATCCCTAGATTCTGCATCACTTCTGGGAACTGTGCATTTTTGCAGGAGCTTCAGATACATTTACATGAAGATTCAGATTTGAATCTGGACATATAATCTTTTGTACTATTGCTATGTTATTTTATGGTGTTCCCACAATTTCTGATGACCATTTGCTAGTTTCAGAGTTTCAGAGTAATCAGCCCTTTAAGAAAAATGATGTTGCTGAGATCCGTGTCCTATTGTTTTAGTCTGCTTGCTAGTGCAGGAAGACATGACTTGCAGTTGGTATTCGGCTCACATTCTCAGGCTTTTCCTTGTACCACAAAGGCTTTGCTAGAGCGGCTTTTGTGCCTGATGAAAGCTGTGTACCTGGAACATATTTTGCAGGAAGGGGTAAACTGCAGAGTCACCAAATCATGTAGCATACAGGACCCTGCCTGTAGCAACACATCTGTTTCTGTCATTTCACATGGATATTTAAGTAGCCCTGTGGATGTAATGAATGCAAATAAATTAACTGTGCATAATAATATGCTTGCTAACACAGAAGGAAACAAGTTAAAATTTCATTTGTCATGCTGACCCATATATATTTCAATCCAAATGAGCAAGGTTGGGGTTTTTTTTGTTTCTCCTAGCAAGTGAGTAATTTTTTTTTCTTTTTGCAAATCGTATAATCATTTACCCTACAATAAGTAAGACAGATCTTTGTGCATGGAGAGGTAAATTTTCAGAATATTTTTACTCATTGACAATTTACATCATGAATAGTGCATACCAAATAAACTTGGTGTTGCCAACTGCAGGGTCATCTGCATCTGGCTAGGGATTTTGTTTCAGTTATATACTGTCACTACAGAAACACAAATAATAAAATGCACAGGAAAATGATGATTCAGTATTCTGTTGCAAACCGTACTTTCCCCTCAGCTGAATGCAAAGGCTGTAAATCCCTGTGCCTGAGAGCGCAATTGGTAGCATTAATTATGAGCACGGGGCAGAAGGTTTCATCTTCATTTGAAATTTGCCTCAGGGTAACAGGGCGGTATCAAACCCTTGTCCCTGGCTTCTGGGCATCTTTAATTACCTGCCTCCAAGTTTCTAACCACTGGGGCTCCCTCTCTGTTACCATGACAACATCCCTGCTGTCAGCATCCTGAACCTTTCTGTCTGTGCTCTGGTCACTTGGAAACCCATCCAAGTAGTTCAAGCCATATGGAAATAATACAGACATACAGAAAGGCGAATGCAGAAAGGCATTCACTTTATCCCTTCCCCTCACAGGGCCTGGGAGGCAGGTGGCTATGGGGAATCCTGCAGCATTGATGGGGACTGCTCGTGTACAAAAGTCTGAATGGTTGCCTTGGTTGTCTTCCTGGATGACAAAACCTTCTCTCCATGACTTGTTAAATCTGTCAAGTTTCTAGTGAAGTGCTGCCTGGGGAGACAGCAAAAAAAAACCTGCAGTGGAAGGTGGGGGAGGGAGTAAAGAGGAGGCTGTGGAAGTGTCTGTCTGGCTGCTGCCAGCTGAGACCCCCTGCAGCACCTGGGGCTCCCGGCGACGGCTGTGGCTCTTTGCTTCTGCCCCGGGGCTGAGCAGGGTGAGGAGGGGATGAGGAGAGAGCACCCAGGGCTGCTGTCCCAATGGGGCCCTCAGGACCCCCTGTGCAATGTGCTAGTCCTGAATGGTTCCTTCTCGCTTCTCCAGACTAGAGTGCAAGCCTGGATGGGGGTCTCTGTTGCCTTCAGGGCTGCACTCTTAAATCTTGTGGGTCATAATGTATTGAGAGCATGGCAAACAGTATGAAAGATCACTCTTTTCTGCTGCCTGTCGTTGCACCCGAACGTGCTGGCCCTTTGCTGTTGTGCCAGTCTGATGGCCTCAGCCAGCCACAGCGTGCATTAGGTTTCTCAGTTCTCAGTGAACTAAACAAATTCCCCTAATCCATTTTACTGTGCTTTTAATTGCAAAATTTGCACTCTGCTTTTATAGAAACAGATGTGATAGGAGTAAGACTTACCTGTTGTCACTCTTGGTACAAACTCCCCAAAACAGGAGTTATCATCCAGTGTCATCTTGCACCCTGTCACCTAAAGTGTTGTTGTCTGACATTGTTTTTTTGCCATCGCAAGAATGATGTATGTCTATGTGCTAGTAGTGAACTTGGCACAGGATGTCATTTCTTGGTATAGTATGCTAGTCAACCAACAGATTTATGGATATTCATCTGACCATTAAAAGGCATGCTAAATCTTGCAGAGATGACTTTAGGAAGAAGGGGGGAGTAAACACACTATTGACCGATTGGCAGTTATGCTGATTACTGTCTGCAATCAGGATTCTCTGTATTTTCCAGCTAGAGATGATGCCATCTAGTCTGAGGGAAAGTTGCAGACTATTGCAAAGATTTAGGTAAGTGGAAATACATGTGCAGAATCTAATATTTACTGTCTTTTTTTTGTTTGGTTTTCTTTTGGCACGCTTTGTATCTTAAAGTCCAGGAAAAAATACCTTGTTTTGAAGAAGCTGTTTAGGAGTAATTTTTTTGCTCTCAGTTAATTTCTTTAGGCTTACAAACTTTTTTTTTTTTTTAATTAAAATAGAGGGAAGATTGGGGGCATAACCTCAAATATCTGGTTTTGAAGGAGTAATACTGCATGGCTTTGCCAGCCTGAAAGCAGGGAGACAAGAAGTCTTCCACCTGACAGCTGTGGTGAAAGGGCAAAAAATCACCTCTCATATGTAAAGCAACAAAGAACTGAACCTTAAAAAAATTATTTCAATAAGGATCATTTCATACACAGTGGATACATCATGAAAATCTTGAGGTTCCCACCTGATTATGGCTCTAGTGGGTTTCCCCTTCGTGATTCCAGGTGTGTCATTTGCAAAAGTTGTTCTGTTAATCTCTCTACTTCCTGGCAGCAAATTAGACAGACAGACACATACAGACACAAAACCAAACGTACATCTTTTTATGCAAATCAAAGAAAAATGCTCAAAGAAAAATCTGCTATTTCCATTTCTTTTTATAATTATGTACTTTATATCATTATAAACAATCAAAACCATGTAGTTAATAATTTCTGCATACTCATGCTTTTTTAATATGTAACTGTGGCACTTTAATCCTTGCCTGAATTTCTTGCATCCAGCCAGGCATTTACCATTGATTTAATTCAGTGTTTTATGAAACACTAGGTGAAGAACAAAGAACAGCTGAGGAAGGGGCTGTTGTTGAGCTGTCAGGGTCATTTATAGGGTCACTAGAACAAAAGGCTGAGATCCTTCCTACAAATGGATGGGGACCTGTGGTTGTTGTGGAGGACTGAAGCCCAGCTCTGTACATCCCTGGGTTTTATGTCTCCTTACCAAATTTGGATCCTGGCCTAAGTTTTGCAAAATTCTCTTGTGGGAGCTGAAGCATTAACCTGCTTTGAACACTGAATCTAAGTATTTAAAAAATAAATAAAGGCTGTAGCTACTCTTCTAAGCCTATATTTAGGTACCTGAACAAGTGGCCTGATTTCTGAAGCACTGAAGTCAAACTCTGAATTAAGATTTTTTTGCTGACATCTGTGGGAGTTGTTATGTGTAAGAACTTCAGAAAATTAGGTCATTCATTTTGCAGTTCTGAATTGGGAGTAGGAGTCTGATTCTGTGCTCTTAATTTTTGAATTCTCGGTGTGCTTGTAGTCTATGCTCAAGTCTGATTTGGTTTGGAGATTGGATCCAAGTTTAAAAAATAGCTTGTGGAAAGCTGAAAAAACACCCCAGCAACACTACTTTCACTATCTTTTTAAGGGAAAGAGACCTCAGAAGTATAACTTAAGTGAAGTGATGATAGGAGGTTAAGTTACACATTGGTTAAGGGAAAGACATGCAGGACTCCTCACAGTCAGCCTGTATAGGTCTTGGGATTTTACATCCCCTTTCTTTTTGGGGCTTTCTTCTGTTTTTCCCATCTCCAATGTTACCTTATATAGGGCAAAAGCAGAGAAGAGATCTTAGATGCCAGGGAAGATCTGTGAGATGCTAACTTACTTCAGACAACATGAAAACCACTCCAGTGTCAACGTCCTGGCTGTGGTGTGTCACTGTCCTACCAGGGACAAACCCCATTCTGATGACTTGTGGCCATCCTGTCATATCTCAGGATCATGGCTTCAGTCACAAGTCTGCCTTGAGCTTCTTGCCTGCTGGTCCTACCTCCTGCCCCACTTTACCTTTGACTGCCTGCTGGATCAACATTCAGATTTTCTTCACTGCAGCCTCAGGCGCTAAACATGAGGGCAGCAGGGCCATGTCCTGGTCACTCTACTGGTAGATATGGTC
This sequence comes from Syrrhaptes paradoxus, assembly GCA_013400615.1. Lineage (NCBI taxonomy): Eukaryota > Metazoa > Chordata > Aves > Pterocliformes > Pteroclidae > Syrrhaptes > Syrrhaptes paradoxus. Next base: position 146,764 of record VZTO01023674.1, on the reverse strand, counting down.
GCTGACGCATACGACAAGCAGGTATTTGTTCAGAAGGGATGTGACATACAGGCATGCAAGGAAGGAAAATAGAGAGTGAGGTTACAGTAGAAAAATGTGGTGCTTTCCTTTGTTTTTAATTTAGTACCTTTACACCACCTTTGTTTAGGTGAGAAGACTGTGAAGAACTATTTAGCTTTGCAAGTCCGCTTGTTTATGTGCAACTGTCAAGGCAAGTGTGATGGTAGTTTAAAAATAATGAGTTTCACTTAACAAGTACTATGCTTAAGGTTCAATTACCAAGGTTCATCCCATGAACTGAGGCAATGATTTAGCCCATTTTTCTGCTTAGTACTCGATATCAATGCATTCTCTGCCTGCTCAGGTGTTGCTGATACCCGGCGGGTTAAGCCAAGAAACTTCCCTAACTAGTGACATGAGCTTCAAGAGCTTGTACTAACAATCAGAGAGCAGGAATTCAGATGTTGTAATAATTCATATCCTCTGTGGATTACCGTGTCCAGGGGACATTAACAGACATCCACTGGAGGGCTGTGTGTGCATTCAGGCAGAGGTTACTGATGTTCCTGTCTTCATCAGTTAATATGAACTTGACAGTATTGATCAAACTTATTAACTTTCTCACCTCTTTTATTGTCTCATTTATTTGGATTGTAAGTGCTTTAGCCCGTGGAAAGTCCAGACCAACTAATGCCGTTTGCGCTGGCCTCAGCTGCATCTTTAGATAATGTTGCCATATGACATTGTAAAGTGATGATTACCAGTGACTGAAGGGATGATTCCTGTTCCATATAAGTAGCTATGTAAAACTGTACGTGCTGTCATACCAAAAATGACTAAGGCCTGGTCATATTCTGATAAAGAGTGCACCTTGACTTCAGTTGAGACTTACTGTGGCCCTGCTTTAGAGATTTATAGGAATTTAATCAGGGCACGAGGAAGTTTATCCTAGAAACCCCAATTAATCCTTCGGCTTGTAGTCCACTGAGACCTCCAGTTATTTCAAGGGTGCAAGGTAGTCTGTCAGTGACTTCAGTGGGAGCTCGTCACCGCTCTTCACCTTCAAAGAAATACTCAAAAAAACCAAAATGTGAAAATGACATGCAAAAATCTGCTTAGTGATCTTCCTCAGTTATCAAACAAGGATCTTCACTACTGTGAATGATGTAATTCTTGATCATTTTAGTGTGCTGCCACCTCTAGTAAGCATTTTAGCAGTGGTATTAGCTTTATGTGTCATCCTTATTTTCTCCATAGCAGACTCCTGGCCCCGTGAAAGTGAACTACTTCACCTTTAGTGATGGTGCACTGGTCAAATACCGTGCATGTAAGTATAGAACAGTGAAATCAAAAAAAATCAGAACGGACAGCATTAACTTTTCCAATACTTTAACTATGTCCTTGTTAAAGCTGATGAACCTGGGCGGGACATATCACAACATGCAGTGTGATAACATTTGGACAACTAATGCTTATGTTTCTCTTCTGACTCTCTCCTCATCTCATGGGAGGTGAGCAGCTGATGAAAACACTTGGAGCCCTAGATCCAAATGCATTTATTCATGAGAGGATGTTCTTCTGGTTGCCCATCCTTTCCAAGATGGTGATTATATCATTCACTTGGTGTACTGAAACACTCTGCTCTTGTAAAAAGGTGTATATAATTTAAGTATTGAATAGAATAGATGCTCTGGTTGTCATATTACATGAGCTAGAATTTATGTGTTGTTGATAGGTATGAAAATAATTTCTATAAAAAGGGAAAAAAGGAAGAAAAGGTTTTGTTGTATCTAGTAAACTGAACAGAGCATGTTTTCTAGGGTATGATACCTGAAGACAAGCACTACAGCAGAATTTATATCCACATGACTAAAATTTCGCAAAATTGTTAAGAAAAATCTATCTCGACAGTTTCACCTCTGCCTTCTTCTAGATAAATTTCTTTTGCTAATTAATAGAAAACCCTTTGTCATTTGTGTCTGTTTCCTGTGAGCAACTGTAATTAATGAAGTCCTTTTTTGATGAGGAGGATGGTTTTTCTATCTATTTTTCTTACCCTAGGAACAGCCAAAAAGCCCCTCTTCTGGCACCAGGAACCTATGCTTTAATGAATTGTAATAATTAAATTTCTCTTATCTTTAAGTACATTTTTTCCTTCCACCCATATTTTTATTACCAAATACAATGAAAAATACAGTCAATCCTGTAAAAATGTCAGTCCTGTCACTGTTATGTACTTAGCAATTCTTTGAAATTAAAGGTGTCTTTGTACTTGGCCCAAGAGTAGGAATGTAATTTCATTCCAGTGCGGACTGACCACATAATTTTTTTCATAATTATTTCCCATTGTAAATGACATTCAGTTTTATGGCTGATGGACAAGGATGTTCAAAAACGCTATGTCAAAGTTGTGTTTTAATGGATTTGTTTGCTTTCAATAAAGAAAATATTTTTGTGGGGAAGTTCAGAGTTTTTCCAAATAATTTTAGCACTTATAATTGGAACAATAACAAAACTCATTAATATTTCCAATATTAGAATTGTCATTGTTCTTTCTCCTAGGCAATGTTCTATCAGTTGTTTGACAGCCCCGTTAACCTCCATAGCTTGGGTTCCCAAGTTGACTTGTTCCTTACTGCATTTCAATGGTTTTTTTTCTCAATAATGCATTGCAGAGTTTCAATGTGAGAAAAAATAATTTTGCATCTGAGAGATGTTGTGGAAGTCTTAGAAAGACCAGTAGGAAAATTTAGTTCCATAATTCTTATAATAAAGAGATTTTGTGGCCACCTCTCTGCATGATCTTTTCAGTTTTCAGTGAAGAATTTATGTGTTGTTTTAGGATAAAATGTTTTGGTTTTGAAAAAGTTCCCAAGTTCTGTGGGACGTGCATGGAAGAACATGTTCTGTCTGTCTGGCATGTAATTTCTACTTGGAGCCAATAGGTGCAAAAAAAGCAGAACTACAGTTTTACATCATAATTATCACAAAGAAAAATGCAAAACTTAGTTCAAAGATCCCAGTGGAAGAACAGGAAATCAAAGTATCAACGTTGTTTTGATCAGTTTGAGCAGTTTTCAATCTAGCAGAACTGGGTTTATCATATTTCATACCTAAAATTGTCTTTCACCACTACATATACATGCATAAATATAGACTAATATAAGTATACTCTCTAGATATATGTATGCAAACATAAATGTATGTGTACAATGGATCTGCCTAAGTATTCAACAGTTTAATATGGAAAAAAATTACTTCTGGCATAATGGAAGTGATTGATTTAAAGCTTAAAGTCATTGACTCCTTAATTTTTTTGTTCTTGTATTTTATTATCCTCATAGGTTCTGGATGGAGAAAAGATGAAGAGAGTCTATGTTTTTCTGGAGTGAATCATCTTTTGCTGTATTATGGACCATTCATTGCTTGAATTTTAAGAAAACTGTATACAATATAGAATGACCTCCTAAAATCCACATTCTCCTGTCTGCTTTCTGTATAATTCATCACTCTCCATATTGGAATTTACACATATAATTCTTTGTAAATTTACACTACATGCTTTGACACCAAGTGATTTTTTACCATGCGACTTGATCAGCAAAAAAAAAAAGGGAAAGGTTAAAATTCAGCAGCTACAGTGTCTAAGGGCCCACCTCTCCACCTGCTCAAGAATGGACATGCTTCTGTAGGTTTTCTTTGGATCCATTTTGAAACTACTTTTCTTGCTACTTGAATTCGAATTTAAGGATGAAATTACACACATTTTAATTTTCGTCCAAAACTGTGAAGAAAACAGAATATTTTTGTTCATATTATAGAAAAAAAATAATGAGGGAAGATTATCTTCTTGAGAAACTCAGCTAAGTGGGAAAGATAGTATTTGAAACTAAGTAAAAGACATTTTTAGTTACTTCTAAATGTAAGATTTTTTTAATAGCTGTGGTTGAGCTATTTCAACTTTTCCTTGAAAACCAAGTTCAGACATGGATAAATTCCTGACAAAAATAGAAAACTTGGGCTAAACTAAAAATGAAACTGTATAAAATACCTTAGTTCAGGGCTTAAATTATTGAGAGTTTCACCCAAAGTCTGACTGTTGGTTTGGAAATTTTTGCTTTGGCTTGCTTTGAGAATGAAATGTTTGTATAATTTTATTTTCAATATTGTTTTAATGTGAATAATGCAATCTATAGGTCAACTCCATTCGTACAGACATGAGAATGAGAGCTTAAATGTTTTTAAAATTATTACTATTACTATTTACCAAAAAGGCCTTATCAAATGGCTCAATCATTCACAAGTTCATATTGAATTCAGGTACTAGTGTCCACATAAGAAAGAAGAAAAAAACTTTTTAAATGTTAAAATTTGTGTCTTTGTGTTTAGAAAAAAAGTTATATTTTTTAAAAGGCTAAACAGATGTAAATACAAATGCAGTGAAACATTTAATTTCTGTTCCACTAAAATATTCCAGTCTGCCCATCCTTAAACTTAAAAAAAAAATATATTCTCCAGTAAAAGGAAACTTTTCATTCCTAGGAACATAAGCACTTTTTTCCCCAGATCTTTTTTTCCGCAGTCTTAAATATTAACTGTAGAGCTAAAATGGTGAAAATGGAATTTATTAATGTAGATTAATGTGTAGTTAGAATTAATATTTCTGATAATTTTAAAAAATATTATTTAAAACATTCCATTACTGGAATAAAATAAAAAGGGGTTATTTTTAGCAAAACATATTTGTCAGGAAATATAAGTGAACTTTATTCTGAGCAGTGAAGGTAGAAGGATGTTTCTAACCTTTTCTAACCTTTGCATCTCCTTATGCTGCTTCTGCTCCCAGGCCCACCGGTGCAAAGGAGAACCCAGGCTGCTGCATGGCTCTGCACTCCAGGTGCAGCCCTCCCACCATGCCGCCCCTTCTGCAGAGTGCTGTGGCAGACAAGTGTGGCTTCTTTGTAGCTTTTCTTTGTTAGGTTTCCTTCTGTTTTAGTGGTTGGCTGTTTTCTTTCTCACTGCAAGAGAGATCTCTCTGCAGGAGGGGCTCTAACATCTTTGTAGTAAAGGTTATCTTTCTTTTATTATAAGTCCTTTCTGATCTTTTCTTAGGCGTGCAGCTGAGTGGACATTAAATCACATTCTCTTGATGTGGCACGTTCAGTTGTTTGCTGGAATAAGGCCATTTGGTCACAGCCACCGTTCATACCTGACCAGTCACGAATTTCTCTGACCTGGTAACAGAAAAGGTTATTTCCAATGACTTGAGCTGAAGTCTTTCCACACCTGGTTATAGACTTATTAATGATTTGTTATTTGTCAGTCATCTTTTGGGACTAACGTTGCTCTTGATGTTTGCTTTAATCTTCCAATATAAACAATCACACTGAAACCTCATAAACCAAACCCCAGAACAACTAGTATGACATTTGCTCTTCTTAGACAAGGACAGCACAAATGCAGTTGGTTTTATTTATATTTGTATAATTTAAAACTTCCAAGAGGTAATTAAACTGCTGTGTTTCGTTTGTTTCAGTTAAAATCACAAAACAAGGATATTTAGCCAAAATTTAAAATACCTTACTCCTGCTTGTGGAACATTGGGTTGTAGCTGTGTTGTGTGTTGCTTAATCAGGCTAGATCCAAAGACCGAAAAAATAGTTTATTTTTAAGAAATGGAAAAAACTCCACCTTATTCTGGTTTTAGCACAATTTCCTTTTTCATTCTGGGCAAGTTAACTCAGTAAATGAGCACATAGTTGAAGTTACAGTTTGAAGAAAATTTTAAAAAATATTTCTTAGCGCTTAGACGTAGAACCCTAAAAAATTCTATCTTGGGTCTTAGGATAGAAACATAGATTGCAAAATTGCCCAATAAATATGAATGCAGACTCTTAATTCTCATCCGTTCTTAATCCAAATGTCTGTCTTCCACTGCCAATGGTGGATTTCCAACAAACAATTCAGCTTTTTTTTGATATCTTGATGTTTTCTCTTATTTTTGCTGAGTTTCACTGGGATTTCTAAAACATAAATTAAATATTAGTACTGGAAGTGGAGCCTACTTGGAAATTTGTAGGAATACAAGTTTTGCTAGAGTGTAACCACAACTTTTATGAAAAAGGGCTATCACTGGGATGAAAGTGAAAATTCATGAACACAGGAGACATCAAAGACACAGAAAATTGAGGGAGATGATAAGACAGAGGAAAACCAGAAAGAGCCTTAAACATGAACCTAGAAATTGCAAAGGAGGTAAATCCTGTGCTGTGATACATTTCAGCTATATTCACGGCTCTTGTAGCAGTCGAGGTGAAGTGTTCACTCTGCCCTATGTTTGCCTGCTCAGAACTTCTCAAACTATTTGGGATTTTTTATAACATTTTTTAGCACTTGATTAATATGAAATGTTTTTCTAACTGTGAGGTCTTACCGGGACACTGATCTTTCAGAGCTATGATCTTTCTCCAAAAAAGAAGCATGTGTTTCTTCTCTCTTGGTTTTGATGGATGAGGAGCAAACATGGAAGAAACAAAGTAAAAGAGGCAAAACTATGAGTTTGGGAAATAAAGTGGGTTTTTTTTTTGTTTTTAGCAGATATTTGACTACTTTTAAAGTCTCAGTGAACTTGCACATGTAAATAATGCTGAGGTTTTGCACACATGTATGCAATTAGTTAAAAGTTTATTTACTTATTCAGGAAAGTTTTCCTACACCTGGAAATGTTTTGGGGCAAAGTGAGCCACATAACTGCTGAGTGATGGGCACTGTTTCCAGAAATATGATGTCCCAGGGGTTATCATACAACACAACAGATGAAGTGATCTTTCAGGAAGGTCTGTAATATAGCACAATTAAGGACATCTCTAGAAGGCTCAATCATCACCCCTTTATTTCACAGAAAGCAGTTGAAAAAGAATACCTTCCTTTTCCATCTGATGGGGAGACAGGGAGCCTTTTTTCACCAGTTCTGTTTTACCTGAGGCAAATGCATTAATCCCTGTTGAATGCAGGACTCTGGCAGTAGCGTAGCAACACTGCACTACAAGAAGGAGCCTTGCTCACAGGAGGAAGCAGCAGCTTTCCTTACAGGGCTCTGTGCTGCCTGTACCTTCAGCTATCTGAAAGTCAGATGCCTAGTCTAAGCAGATGCACAAAGAGGCTAGGATGAATCAGTATTTGGGGATAGCCACTTCTCTTTGTTGACTACAAGGACAGTTAAAATGACTGGCTAAGATGCAATGCCTTTCAAATGGCTAAAATTAAAGGAGGTGAATCCCAGTCAAATGCTACTGTTTATACACAAAGGTACAAGGATGCTGAGTTTTTTCATGCAGCTACACCAAACCTTTTTTTTGATTTGTTTCATTGGTTGTTGAGTGTGTTGGGTTTTGGCCTTGAAAACTAAAGGAAGATGGAGGGAAGTAATGTTCTGTAAAGAACCCAGTAGGAAATAATGCTGAGGAGATCTGTAATACATACTTGGGAATTAATGAAAGATGTAGGAGAATGCTGCTTACCAGACCTCTTGGCTTGCTGCTGGTCTTTGGTCATTGCTGAAGGCTAAGGAGCAAAATCTGAGATTTCCTTTAAAAGTCAGTGCTCCATATTGTTAGCAAGAGGTGGAGAACAGAACAAAAAGGAGGGAATTACAGCAAAACATGCCTCAGAATGTGTTACAACAGGCCAATTGTGACTAAGTGCTCCATGTGGGGAATCAGACATGCCAACGGATCTGATGAATTAGATGAATGAATCTGATGAATTCTCTAGCAATCAATGGAGCAGGTCAATGTCTGGAGAATATGACACCACCTATGTAATTCTGAGAGGTGAAAAGAGGAAAGAATATGAAAGCAAATGCTTTTATGGGATGAAAAAAATCCCTAACAATTAAGCAAAGTACTTGTATTTGTTAGTATAATTTAGTTTTCCATTTATATATACCTGATCACTATGTTATAAGTGTAAGTAGTTCTTACTATGTGTAATATTGATTCTTTGATGAAATGCAGCTATTATTGGAGTAATATGCCCCTTTGTCTTGTGAATTCTTGGGAAAGTATGAACATGAATCAAAATCTAAAATTAAGGCAATGATTAACTACTTTCCTGGGATTATCTGACTATTATTTTATTAATCTCAAACTTAATCAAATAGAAATTTGAGATATTATTTTTTTGGCATTTTTTCAGATGTTTTTATCCTGTTCCTTATCCTGGGTACACACTCCATCACACACATGCCCCTGATTTTGAAAAAAAATAATCGAATTTGCCAGGTGCTACTGGAAGTGCCCTAGGCATTGTAGTGGAGAGGATCAGCTGGGAGACCACAGTCATTGGAGGGAGTGATGTGGGCAGGGTTATTGCCTTTCCGGGCCCTTCATCGTGCTGCTGCAAAATAAATTCCACTGGGTTGTCACTTTGCTCCCTCCCAGCCCCTGATCATCCCACTGCTGGCTTTTCTTTTTATATCACATCAAATGTGAAGCACTTGACTTCACCTTGAAGGCCCTTCAAAGCTGCACCTTCCCTACAGATCATCTATAATTCACAGAAAGTGTCATCTCTCAGCCCTGGTAGGTCACTGATGCCAGCTTCAATGTTCACTTGTTAACATTTCAAACAAGCACTTTCATGTCTTCTCTCATGCTGCCTCCGAGGAGCTTGCTGTACACCTCGGTGAAGCTGCCGCGTTGCCCTCCGCCAGACACTGTTGGAAGCTCTCCCTGACCAGGGTGCCTGTGACAGTCTCTAGACAAGCAGGCTGCTGTGAGGCAGAGCCCACACTTGGCCGTACTGCCCACCCCGTGTCTCATCACTCCCATCCCCTTTTGTCTTTTTCCCCCTGACCTTGTACAGAGCCAAAGAAAATGGAGTCCTTGTCCATGAATCCTGAGCACCATTGTAGCAGTAACTTGTAGGAATAGAAATGTGACTAGTACTCATGAGCTTAGCTATTTAAGAATTCATGGTAAATGGCCTTCATTAAGTACAGAATTTGTCAAACACACACTTTGTTCAGTAAGATGTATTTCTGTCCCACCGGTTTCGAATGATGAGTGCATGCATTTATTTTTAAGAGTGTGGTTCAGTGTCTGGCTGAATCAGGGTGTTAAACAAGCTGTAGTTTTGGTGTGATCAGCTACTTTGTCTTGGCCATATGCAGGGCCCTCATGGCCACCCTTGCTCTGTGCAGATACTTCACTGGGAATGACACGGGCACAGCGGCGATTAACCATGCAAGCAGAAAAGGTGGAGAAGGCTCTATTCTACGGCTGGTGCTTGGCTAGAAGGTTGTGTCTTCCATTCCAGGTTAATTCCAAATAACCTCTGTTTTTGCATAGCTGCATCCATGCACACATGAATAGAATTCAAAGGAAGTGGAAAGTGATGTACGGAGATCAAAGGGAGGCTGGAGGCCTGGAGAATGAAAATTATCTAACACCTCTAAATATGCTCAGGCAGCCCGTCATGTTACAGAACAAGAACACATTTGTCTTCTGACAGCCCAGTGTGACCTCTGTGATTTATTCTATATACCAAATGCTGGAAGAGGAAGATGTGGTATGTACAGCAAGGCTAGAGCAAAGAAGAGCATTATTAGTTGCTTTGAATCTATGGAATAAAATACTTTGGGAGCCACATAGCAGTACTGGGTATAATCTGCAGAGATGTAAATAGACAATAATGACACTCTATAAATTTCTATGGTAGGCCCAACTGATTGTATTTTGGATTTTGTTGCTGTTCAGGGTGGCAATTACGCATTCTGCTCGTGTGAGGTTCCTATTTTGGATGCTGCCAAGTATGAATACAGTAAATAAAGCAGCAAAGGAAAACGTAAAGAAATAAAAATGAACAGTATGGGATGAATGCAGTCTCCAGAAATGCTTAAGTCTGGGCTGGATCTCATGCATCTCTTGGCACAGTTGTAGAAAGTCAGGATATAATCTGAGCTTGTGTGATTGATTAGACTGGATCTGCTAATGACTGTTTGCACATCTATCAGGTTTGCTCTTTTGGCCAAGTGACACACAGTTTCACATCAAGTCCAGGCCCCTGCTGCTCCCTCCTGCCTTGCTGACAGCTCTGCCCTTCTCCAGGCAATATTCAGCCCCAGGGGAGCTGCTGGTCACCTCCTGTGTGCTCACTGCCATGGGGCACAGTGCTGTGACAGCACTGCAAAGATCCCACATCTTCCAGGTGTCTTTTTTAACCCCCCCTTTTTTAACCAATGCACAGCCTTTCTGCCCTGGTCAGAAAGCCCTCAAGAATATAAGAGGAAATTGTCTGTCTTTATAACAAAGTAGTTCATAAAAGAAGAACATTAATTTCTACATGTTTCTAGACTAACTGCTTTAGAACACAATTTGTATAAACTCTGCTTGTTTATTTAGACTTTTTAAAGACTTGTTTGTACCATATTATCAAATGTTTTTTAAGATCATGTTGAAGAAATACTATATTGCTAACTGAAAGTAGGAATTAATCAGGGATTACCTTTAAATAAAGGATAAACAAGATTCTTTCTGATTCCTCAGTTGTTTTCTGATTATCTTCCTAGATAAATGTACCTAAAGTTTTAAAATTGTAAATGGTGGTAGAAATGCAAGAGAGCAAAAACTGCGAAGGATAGATTAAAGGTTAATGAGATGTTTCAGTTACTAACTGTGACAAATTTTCTAGTAAATTAAGAAGTCAAAAGGCTTTAAGTTGTCTGAGTTCAATTTTTATCTAATAGAAGGGCTGGTGGGTGTAAATCCCCACTCAGGAGACCAACACATTTTGTTGTGGTGTTCACATTTTTGCAAGTCACCTGCAGCGATTCTCAGCAGAATCTTCTGTGTGGGAATTGCATTTGGAGGTCATTCCAAACCTGGAGGGGGAGTGTTAGTGGCCACAAGTGAGATCGTGAAATTATAGCAGTGAATATACAAAGCCAATCCTCATAGGCCACTGTGTGGCCAAGGAGGATCCAACATTTGTTATCCACATGGTCAAAAGATGTCCAGACCCTGAGGGCACTAGAGACCCTACTGGCCCTGCCCAGCCTCCCCCCTGCCCTGCCCATGGGCCTAGGAGCCCAATTTCAGCACAGGCCTGGGCACCAAGGCTATATTTAGGTTAACCTATACCTAGTCCTTGTTCCCTGGATGGCTGCTGGACCTGCATCGTAGGCTTGCCTCCAGCCCTGTGTCTGTCTCCATCTCCTGCAGCTTCTTGTGGGAGTGCCTGGATGGACCCTCCCTTCCCTTGTCTGAGACTGTTAACAAAACCTCTCCCTACCGCTGTGACCACAGCCCTGTGCAGATCCTCTGCGACTGTGCTAGGAAGGGCACGGTCCTGCCAGTTGCAAACCGGCAGTGCACTGTGTATACTTTAGTAGCACGTCTGTTCTGAGCTTGGCAAACCTTCTCCTGTGTGAGTCATCCCCTTGACAGCAGTGACTTGCGTGCATATGCACTCCTGGAGAGTAAACAAGCATTTCGTGCTCTGACCCCAAAAACTATGATTTAATGAGCTATTGAAAAGCCAAAGTTTCCTGATGCACTGTATGGTATCTGTAGAGCACTGCAATGGGACAGCTGTTTGTAAATTTTAGGGGCATAGTCCCAAGTGCTGCCTTAACCTTAGGAGACTTTTCTTCCTGAGCTGAGTAGAGAGAGGGAAGAAGACACTAGATGGCTAAAGTAGGTTTCTGTTCTTGAATGTTCTCTGGAGGAGCTGCCCTCTAGACTGTTTACTGGACTCCAGAAGACAAAGTCCCTGAAGTAAAATTTTTGTTTACAAATGCTGCCCTAAGTTGTATCATTAACATACCACATAAGGCCTGGGGTTGAGTGTTTCAGTCCCATGTTTTGAATTCCACTACACTAACACAGACTTTTCAGTTAGCTCCATAAACCAGAGTTTGTCTCTGTAAGCAGAATCACACAGAATCACGGAATGATTGAGGTTGAAAGAGACCTCTGGAGGTCATCTGGTCCAACTCCTGTACTCAAGCAGGGCCACCTAGAGCAGGTTGCCCAGGACCATGTCCAGATGGCTTTTGGGTATTTCCAAGGATGGAGACTCCACAACCTCTTTGGGCAACCTGTGCCAGTTCTCAGTCACCCTCACAGTAAAAAAGTTTTTCTTGCTGTTCAGTTGGTGCCTCCTGTGTTTCAGTGTATGCCCATTGTCCCAAGTCCTGTCACTGGACACCACTGAGAAAAGTCTGGCTCTGTCCTCTTTCCACCTTCTCTGCAGGTATTTATAGAATTAGTAAAATCCTAAAGAGCCTTCTCTTCTCCAGGCTGAACGGTCCCAGTTCTCTCAGCCTTTCCTCATAGCAGAAGTGCTTCAGTCCCTTCATGACCTTTGTGGTCCTTTGCTGGACTCACTCCAGTACGTTCATATCTCTCCTGTACTGAGAAACCCAGAAGCAGAAGTTATCCACAATCTCTATGGGATAAAAAGTGTTCCTGCGGAGAAGTTAACTGCAGATGTAGCATAAGACAGGATAGAAAGGCTGATTCAATGGAAATGCTCATAACGATTACAGCACAGCCAGAGTCTTGACCATCTTCAGCATTTATGGGGGCACACTTGTTTTGCATACTGCAATTTCTCTGTCTGAGTTAAGTTGGTAAAGCAAATAATACTGGTTGACATGGTCAAGAGCACCTTGGAGTGGCACTTTCAGAACTATAGGATAATTTGAAAATATTCACTAGTTGAGTCTCAGAATAGACCTTTGCTAGACAGTCATGAGTGATTTCAGTCACACCAGCACCTGCTGTGGAGAAACTTTCCTGATGTGTCACTGTGATAGCACTTTGACATGTGTCAAACTGAACAGCCAAAATCCACTTATAAGTGTATTGAGGCACATAGGTAACCCTGTGCTTTCACACAGTAATAGACTTGTGTCCACAGTGCAAGGTTTATACAGACAATTTAGTGATGACATTTACCATAGCTAAAATTAGAATTTAATTTTAAATTTATTAAAAAATCTGTTTAAGAAGGGGACAAAAAATATTGAAAATCAATAAGAATATCCAGAAGAAAAAATACACAGAATAGATAAGTATTTACCAATACATTTCATTCAGTAATCTGCTGTACACATGGAAGATACCAGAACAACTGCAAGAACCCCACAGATTTAGAAAAAATCCATAAGGTAGAAAATGTAATTGCATTGTAATCTGGTGATTTCAGTTTCATCTTCTGGTAACATTACATATTGATGAAAACACAGAAATTTGTTCGTAGAAAATGTGCTAATGGCTCCTTTGGACCATGTGTGCAGTGCTGCTGGGAGTCACAGAAGAGTGAGAGCTCTGCTGATTACAGGCCACATTCAGGAGTCACTGAGTGCTGCAGCACTGACCATTTCTTGTTGACTGTTAACATGTTACCCTAAAAAGTCATGATATAATATATTGATTTAAGCTATATCTTACATAAATAAATTTGTTTCATTTTGCATAGTTATCACTTCTTGTGTTACTTTCCATTGAGAGTCATCAAAAGTATGTCTTGACAAAACTGACAACCTTAGTTAGATGGCCAACAAACCATCACTGTTCATAAGACATAGATGGTGTCTATCCATCTTTCATCTCTTGTTGTCAAGAGATAAAGCAATATGAAAGGAGATTAAAGAGTTTATGAATTTAAAAACTGGGAAATCCAGTTGATGTTTTATGTGAAGAATGGAAGCAAAACAAATTACTAATTTAGCTTAATGTATCTTACTTGGTCATATCAATTAACAGTACATCGAAGAAAAAATTTAGGACTGAGACTCAAATTGGCCAGTGGTATGTTCTGTGTGATGCACGTCATGCCCAGTATATATATGAAGTCCTGGCTTGCTCCAGGTCATCCCTTCTCTCAATCCAGGTTATGTCTTTCTGGGTCACCCCTCTCTCAGGGTCGTCTTGCTCTCTTGATCGGCTGTTGGTCTCTGATGCTTGGGCTCTTATCTTTTTTCTTTGATTGTGGTTTTGGGACTCTCTCTGCTCCAGGACCGTTAGCTGGGAACAGGCTGAGCCTTGGTTGTCGGGTGGTGAGCAGTTTCACTGTGAGTCACTCATTTGTACATTTGTATATTACTGTCACTATTATTATAATCTTTATTATTTTCAATTTTATTGTAATTTAGTTATTTAATTTTTCTTCACTCAGGAGTCTCTTTTCCCTATATCCCTTTAATTCCCTCCCCCATTCCTGGAAGAGAGGAGGAGGGGGAGGGTGAGTGAGTGGTTGTTGTAGTGTTTTGCTGGTAGCCAAGGTAAAAACCATAACAAGTGACCCAATGTTTCTTTCTTCTATGATTTTATTTTAAAATGAGACTCTAGTAAAACTCCTGTGACAGAAAGACATGCATCAGTGGGATGTGATTAAGTTCATTACCTTTTCCTGTTATCATGTGGAGTCCATTCAAACGACTTGGATGAGGGAGTAGAGTGCACCCTCAGCAAGTTTGCTGATGATACGAAACTGGGAGGAGTGGCTGACACGCCAGAAGGCTGTGCTTCCATCCAGCGAGACCTAGACAGGCTGGAGATTTGGGCAGGGAAAAATCTCATGCAATTTAACAAGAGCAAGTGTAGAGTCTTGCATCTGGGCAAGAACAACACCAGGTTCCAGTATAAGTTGGGTACGGAACTGTTGGAGAGTAGTGTAGGGGAGAGGGACCTGGGGGTCCTGGTGGACAGCAGGATGACCATGAGCCAGCACTGTGCCCTCGTGGCCAAGAAGGCCAATGGCATCCTGGGGTGTATCAGAAGGGGGGTGGTCAGTAGGTCAAGAGAGGTTCTCCTCCCCCTCTACTCTGCCCTGGTGAGACCGCATCTGGAATATTGTGTCCAGTTCTGGGCCCCTCAGTTCAAGAAGGACAGGGAACTGCTGGAGAGAGTCCAGCGCAGAGCCACAAAGATGATGAAGGGAATGGAGCATCTCCCTTATGAGGAAAGGCTGAGGGAGCTGGGTCTCTTTAGCTTGGAAAAGAGGAGACTGAGGGGTGACCTAATTAATGTTTATAAATATGTGAAGGGTGAGTGTCAGGAGGATGGAGCCAGGCTCTTCTCTGTGACATCCAGTGATAGGACAAGGGGCAATGGGTTCAAGCTGGAACATAGGAGGTTCCACTTGAATATGAGAAAAAACTTCTTTAGAGTGAGTGTGACAGAGCACTGGAACAGGCTGCCCAGAGAGGTTGTGGAGTCTCCTTCTCTGGAGACATTCAAAGCCCACCTGGATGCGTTCCTGTGTGATCTGATCTAGGTGTTCCTGCTCCGGCAGGGGGATTGGACTAGATGATCTTTCGAGGTCCCTTCCAATCCCTAACATTCTGTGATTCTGTGATTCTGTGTGACTGAGGCTGTGTGTTGTTCTCCTGATTGTGTGGCAACATGCTGGCTGTTTTACTCTGGGCCATTAATGTCTATTCATTTGTGTATACTCATTCATATATCCATTTATGTGTATACTCACAAAGTGCGCTTCAGATGAACCTGTGTGAAAATTAGAGATCAGAGTTCATGGCTGTCATAGAATCATAGAATCATAGAATGGTTTTGGTTGGAAAGGAGCTTAAAGATCATTGAGTTCCAACCCACCTGCCACAGGCAGGGACACCTTCCACTAGACCAGGTTGCTCAAAGCCTCATCCAGCCTGGCCTTGAACACCTCCAGGGATGGGGCATCCACAACTTCCCTGGGCAATGTTAATTTTTATAATGGTAATTTGTTTACTCATTGTTCAAACTAACTGCCCCTGTGTATGGTTAAAAAGTATTTGCAATATTCACGGTGAATGTTACAGAAGCCAGTAAATGACTAATAAATAGAGAAGTTTGAGGTTGCATAAAAATCTCTTATGTTTTCATCCTGAACTGTTTTATACTGTCTCTGGATAAGTGCTGTCTTGGAGGTAAATCGAGGTTAGTTAAAAAGCAAAAGAATAAACACAATAATAAGCTCAAGTTCCTTGTCTTAATTAGCGGAAAAATATTTTATGTCAGATCCCATACAATGTGATGATACATTGATCTGATCCAGTCTCTGTCTGCACACTGAAGGAGAACAGAATGTTCGGTCTTAAGCACAAAATCGTAGGTAGGTTCTAAGATGGCTTTACAAACAAACAAATAATTATTGAAAAATTGTTCCAATCAAAACCTATAGTTATGATATAACTCTTGAGTAGACATCAAATAGCACACCTATGTAGAGGTGACGTACTTAGTAAAGCAACTAGATAGAAAGCCCATTTTTCAGCTCTTCTTACTTTACACCACAGAATTTTCCCCTGAAGCCACTGTAATTTGAATGGACTAAACTATAATTTTAGTAGCAACTGCCTTTTAGAAGGAATTGATTCATCCTTCCTCTTGCCCTCAAATTGACTTCTAGTACGGTCACTCTGAAATGCCATAATTCATTGAAGCTGCCAATGTGGTCCATTAAATTGGGCTGAACCAAACAGTTCACTAATGACACTGAGCCTTGTTGGCTGTTTTTAACGATTATCTCAAATAGCGGTTGGTAGTCTTCTCACATTGATCACAATGTTGTCTCCTTTGTTTTTCTAGCAGCAGCTGTGTTTTTCCTCTCTGGGATGCTTTGCTCCAGTGCATCTTATTGATGGACAGAGATCATCCTTTTCTGGAGTAGGAATGGAGAACAAATGACCTCTGCTCGTTACTTTTTCATCCAATCACATTGTGTAGATCTACATTCATGAGGTAGATTCTCCACTTCATAAGATAGGTTGCAAAAAATTTTACATAGAAGAACAGGCACTTCAAATCATCTCTTGAAATGAAGATCTGTACTTAGGGGACTCAGGGTGACTAGGTGAGACTCTGGGTGCCTGGAAGAGATGGTAGTTGCAGTTGTGGGGACATGGTCAGGGGAAGGCATTTTTACTGGTCTAGACAGG
Organism: Syrrhaptes paradoxus; assembly: GCA_013400615.1. NCBI lineage: Eukaryota > Metazoa > Chordata > Aves > Pterocliformes > Pteroclidae > Syrrhaptes > Syrrhaptes paradoxus. The sequence continues at coordinate 129,819 of VZTO01023674.1, read as the reverse complement.
AGGAAACTTCAGGAAGTAGTTTGTGTCAATACTTCATCATTCAGACCCATCATTGAAAAAACCAATGTCATTTAAAATCATAGAATCATCATAGTATCATAGTATGGTTTGTGATGGAAGGGATCTTAAAGATCATTGAGTTCCAGGCCTCCAACTGTTTCTCTTGCTTTAGCAAGCTCTACAGCTGGTGAAAGCACTTGAAAATGTACAGTTTTCACAATAACCCATGAACTTGTAAGATTTCTCACTTCAGTGGAGCACACCCTTTCCCCACTGCCAGACCTCTCTTCAGGAAGTCGGCAAAGGAGGAAGCCAGAGAGGAGTGACAGTAGGTTTTCTTCAGCAAGTAACTTCTTAATTAAATTAAAAGAGTAAAATATACTTCACAGAAGAAACATAGCTAAATCCCCCAAGAAGTTAAATTACTTTAGCTGTGACAGTCCCAGACCTCAATGCTGTTTGAAATACGGAACAGGAGAAATCATCCTGGCCTTGTTTCATAACAAAAAACAATGGACAAAATAAATGAAATAAAAGTACTTATGTGGAAGCAGTCTTCCAAATTTGAGAACTTTTTATTTTCTGACAAAGCTCTTGCAGTCCAAGAATCTTCTATCTCTTTTCACAAGTTCCACCTTTCAGATAGAGAAGATTTGAGTGTCTAATGGTCTTTCAGGATTGGATTGCTCTGTATTTTTAAGTAGTCAGAATGTGATACAATCTTCATATTTCATCATTACTTGAAGGCACTCATGAAGAGCTCTGTAGCAATTTACCTTTTTTTTCAGATTTTAAAGGTTCAAATAATGTTCTTGATATTGTCTTTGGGAATTTACTCAAAATAAGATGTTAATTAGTAGAAACATGCAGTTATTTTTTATTCCTAGAAAAATGTGTCTACATTCTGCTGTTTTTAAAAAACAAATTAATATCCAAATAGTCAATATCTACGTCACTCAGTGTACTGACTTGTTAAGGGTTAACAATAAACATTATGACAGATCTATTGTGCAAACTCTGGGCTGTAGTGAAGACTCAGATTTATCTACAGTAGAGACAGATGTGAATAAATAATTTACCATCTAGAAAAACAGACAAGAGGAACTGAGCAGCATGATTAAAAAATTGTATTATGGTCTCCAGATATTTGTTTTAATATCAGTCATTTACTTGCCATCTTAATCCTCCAAAACAGAGCAAATTTCAAACTCTACCCAGTGAGAATAATAAACCAAAGAATGCTTTAATGCACACAAATTGTAAGAGACTTCAAAGGAATAAACAAGACAAAAATGTTAACAAATGATTATATATTTTTACAATCCCCAGTTCATGTATCTATCCAAATTGGCTTTGCTATTGACCCTTGAAATGTCTCTGTTTGCATATGAGTAGCAGAGATTTACCAGTACTTTATTGCTAAACATCTCAAGTCTTCCAACTGTCCCAACTGATCCAACTTCATTTTTCATGCTCCAAGTGAGGCAAGTCAGTACTTGTTCCCTGGTCTGCTGTAAACTACTCTAGGATCTGGTATAAGAACAGGAAATAATATCATGTTCTGTATTTTGAGTGCTTGACTTATTGCTGGACCCCAGAAGCACAGAGAAAGAATACTTGTGTGGGGAAAAAAAGAAAAAAAAAAAAGATGCACCTGACGTTTGTTAGTCTAGCTGGAAAGAGGTGTTATCTTGGAGGACACTACAGTGGGCTGTGAGAAGGAAATACAAAAAAATGGGTGGGTGGTGGGAAACCATAATACTGAGTCTTATGAGAAGATTAATCCCCTAGAAAAATCTGATGGTGGTTTTCTGTGCTGATTTTTGGTGTAGCTATTGTGTCAAAAATTAATTTAGTAATTCAGTCAATAACTCTACTGAAGTTCAGCTCACAGACATCTCAGCCCTGCAGTCTTTCTTTACAGTGAGGAGCAGATATGTGAGTGATAAAGTAATTTTCACTATAACACAGAGGAAGAATCTCTGTCATGGCTTTATGCAGAATTTTGCACCTAGGAAGGAAGAGGTGCATAGTGGTTATACTGGAATCAGAAATGAGGCTCATGTTTCCTACTCTTTTTTATTTTTTTTTTTTAATTGAAACTGAAACCAGCTGTTGTGTTTCAAACTGTTTTCTTGAGCTTTTCTTTTAATACGGATAATTATCTACAGAATCACTGAAATGTTATCATCTTCATTTGATAAAACATTGTGTGGTACTTCCTTGCAGGGATTAGTCCTATTTAAGGAACACTATTATGTGTAATAGGTGTCATGGGCTTATGCATAGCCACACGCTTTTAGGTGCTTCAGCATGACCTGATCCACAGCCACAGATGCTTCAAGGTGTACCTTCCCCAGCATGGGCTTATCCTTGGGCCACAATCCCTTCAAAGATATACCTGCTGTGGCACAGACATAGCCACAATGACAGATGCTTCAAGATGTACCTGCTTGGCATGGACTTATCCACAGCCACAGATGCTTTGGGGTGTCTCACTCCTGCACGGACTCATCCACAGGTCACAGTCCCTTCAACTTGAGTTCACATTGGAGTTCCAGCCTGTCAGTCCAGCAGCACAAAAACAGTAGTGATGCCCTGGCCATCTGCCAGCCCAGGTGTATCGTCATTGCTGTTATCAAAATGTTCCCAGGCACAGCAGAGTAAGATGACAAGCAGTACAGCAGTACAGCAAGCAGCGAAAGCAAAATGCAGCCACTAATGAGCACTAGACTCCAACGTACAGTGAGGCAAGCAAGCCCCATGGCAAGCACAGAGGCTTACCAATTAATACCTAAACAGCAATAACAGCTATAAATTCCATCTTGCACATTCCAATCAAGCTTGTCATTATTTTGAATCCTCTCAGCCCCACACTGGGTGCCAAAAAGCACTGTCATGGTTTAACCCCAGCCAGTACAAGCACCACCAGCCACTCACTCCAGCTCATGGGATGGGGGAGAAAATGGGGAGGAGAAAAGTGAGAAAACTCCTGGGTTGAGACAGAGACACTTTAAGTAGTAAAGCAAAAGCCACAAACATGAGCAGAGCAAAACAAGGAGTTCCTTCACTGCTTCTCATTGGCAGGCAGGTGTTCAGCCATCTTCAGGAAAGCAGAGCTACGTCACATGTAACAGTTCCTTGGGAAGACCAATGCCATAACTCCAAACGTCCCCCCTTCCTCCTTCTTCCCCCAGCTTTATATGCTAAGCATGACATCATATGGTATGGAATGTCCCTTTGGTCAGTTGGGGTCAGCTGTCCCAGCTGTGTCCCCTCCCAGCTTCTCGTGCACCCCCAGCCTACTCACTGGTGGGGTGAGGTGAAACACAGAAAAGGCCTTGACTCTGTGTAGGCACTGCTCAGCAGTGACCAAAACATCCCTATGTTATCAACACTGTTTCCAGCACAAATCCAAATCGTAGCCCCATACTAGCTACTATGAACAAAATTAACAGTGTCCCAGCCAAAACCAGCATACATGACACTCAAGGAATATCTAAATCTCCAATATCTGCCATTTATTTTTTTGTTGTAAAGTACAATATTCTGAAAACACCTTGTCTCAGTTAAAATTCTATTGGAAAAGGTTTCTCAGGTCCAGGATGGTGCTTAAGAACAATGGTGTCAACGCATCTTCAGAAGACAAAGAGTCTGGTCAATGCAGTTCACTCAGCATGCCAAAGATTAGGACTCAAGTTTCTGTTGTAAGGAAGCTGCCAAATCATGGAGGATGCCCTTGTCCCTAGATTGCTGTGTGGTTTCTCTTGCTTATCTTCAAAACAACGCAATAATTTAAAAACCCCAAACAAACAACAAACTAAAGCTGCAAATGGCATTAAATCAGTTTGATCATGAGAAAAAAATCAGCCAGCTGAGGTTTCTAAGGCCGTGTCTACGCCAATATGTCAAAATGGCACAAAGTGCCTGCACCCACACCATCAAACACTGCAAAACTGGGTGGCCACTTCCACAGTTTTAACTGTAAATGGGCCCTAACCCATACCAGTTCCTGAGTTGTGGATGGGAGAGTGCTGTGTGGCCCCTGCTTGTGTTTGGTTTAGCATTTTAAAAAATTTAGATGATTTTGTTTCCTTGCTTGGGGATGTTGCTTTTTACTGATATATTCCCGAGGAGAAGTATAGCCTAAACATTTATTTGTACAAGAAAACTGATAATCTCCCAAATTTATCAAGGAGAGACCCAGAAAAAAATGATGTGATTATTTTTAAAAATTTCCATGCAGCTTTTCAAACAGTGGTTCAGTTTATTTATTTTAGTTTTGAGGTAAGACATGACATACAACTGAACTAGGGAAGCTGCATGACTATTTTAAATAATTTTATGGTATTTACTGAGATAGTAATGTATTTTTCTTCACGGGCCTTTTTGTGTATAGCTTCCATTAATCTGAGGATCAAGTGGCTGTGATTATCTAACATGAATGCTCACAGAAAATATGAACAATATAGAGGAAAAGTGTTTAATTCATATTTTTAGTACTGCTCATGTATAAAGCAACTAAGAAACAGAAAAAAATGCTGTCTTTTTATCACTTATAGTTAAATATTAGCATTCAGATTATGAGCAGTCATCTTTTTGTATAATCCATCCCATTTCTCATACAGCATTTACGGTCTACTATGTTCAGAGGAACTAGTAAGGAATTCTTTATTATGATCTCATCATGTGTTGGGAGAAAGTGGAGTATTTGTGTTTGCCTCTTTCATGCCTTCAAAAAGCCTTGTGGAGGGAGTTCAGAGCTGCTACTTACGTTATTTCCATCTTGGACTGTATGTTATAACCTCTTTCTTAAAGGAGGATGATTGATTTTTTCTTTCTATATAGTGAAACATCCTGGCAGCATAATTTTCCCTGGATTGCTACCTATGGATATTCATTATGAACCATGGAGCATGTCTCAGTTCAAAGTTCTCCATTGACTTTGTCCAGCTTTTGACCAGGCTGAAAGACAAAATATAGAAGTGCAGTGGAAAAAAAAACCCCTTCACAATCCACTTGTCGCTATTCCATGAGAGAAAGGAGAGAATAAATTATTCATTGTGAATCACTCAGCCTGCCCTGGTAGGCGGCCTTTCATAGTGTAACAACTTTAAATGAACTGCTCCCCTTTCCTCCTCTCAGAAGTGTCACCAGTTCTTAATGCACAGTGACACTCAATTAACATGATAAGCAAATGACCTAAATGCTAGGTATGGCCCACTGATCATAGCACATTTTTTATACTTGTGAATATTTTATAGATATTCTCTCTTTTCCACAATCAAAAGGAAAAGATCTTCTGAAATATTTTTTTGTGTGTTAAAAGAAAAAAAATAGAGCAAGAACATGCTCATTGTAAAGCAGTTTAGTACTGAGGGCATTCTCTTAGAATATAGCTCTGCCTACCCACAAGCAGGTAGAGTGCAGAGATCACTAGGCTATTAGCCATTCCACAGTGAAGTTATTTCTTTATCTTTCTTTGCAATAAAAAATCTAGCTCAAAAACCCTGGAATGATGAAAATTATGAAAAAAAACCCCAAAACCTTTTGCCATAAACCCTTTTGATTTCAATGAGTTGGCATTTTCAGATGGCAAGTTAGTTTGTGGGAAAATGTCAGAAGAGCTTTTGATCCCACGCTTGGAAGTCAGTACAGATCCAAACAGGTTAGTGCAGGACTATTACTTTAGCTGGATGTAAATACCATTAATCAGCGTCACAGTTTTCATCCATTGTAAGTGATTCATCAGCCATTAATTCTTTCTTTCTTTGCAGTCACATTTTTTATCCTCCACAACTCTCCTGGGTAAACTCACCTTGTCCTGTGAGGTGAAAACTTTTGCTGTTGAGAAACATCTTCACTTTTACTTTTGCAGACCTTTCTTTTCCTTCCATTTTTCCAGATGTATTTTTTTCCTAAATGGACATTTTTGAAGAATTGGCAGAATCATACAAAAACAAAAGGCTGGCAATGAGCTATGCGGAAGGGTGTTCTGAATGGCATACTGAATAGACAGCTGGGAGAAGATGTCCTGCCTTCTGCCACAGGCCTCTCACACTAGCTGTTCTGTTCACTGGGGAGATGTGATTCTACTTGTATTTCTAGCTTGTCTAGACTATGAGGATTCTAGGGTTGTTGCTATATTTACAAACTTTCCCTAATATGCTTAGGTTCCCCATAGCTTGCTCTGCACCATGATATTAATTGCGGTAGCAAAGATCATGTGTAAAAGAGGAAGCTTGAAAATCAGTTCTGCTGATGCTTGATCTCTATAATCTGTCACCAGGTTCTGGTGTGTAGATTACAATTTCAAGAAAACTCTGTTTTAACAGTTCTGTATTCCCAAATGATATTGTCAACTTGTGATTCACTATCACATGCTGCACCTGATGACAATTTTAATTCTGCATTGTTGATTCAGTGAAGTAACACAGGTTTGCTTTACTTAAGATCTTCCAAATTGGAAATCTACAGGGAACTGACAGAAAAATGCAAGTGCCCCTCCCTGAGGCAGCCAACTGGGAGACAGCGATGTTTAGCACATTAGCCCAGCAGCACACAAAATGGATTTCAGGTTTCTCCCCATTGATTTCCCATCTGAAGCTACTAATCCATCCACAGCTACAGATGCAGTGCCATCAGGGGAATGTGCAGCAAAAGGCTCTCAAGCAGAACTTACGGTCTTCCCTCAACGTGGATCTTGTTCTCTCAGAGCTGACATCCTTTATTCAGATGCCACGCACCTTCTGAGTCCTGTTTGATGGACTGCATAGCAGTGTATGTGGCTTCAATAATCAGTATCCAAACGTTTCATCAAATGACACTGTGAATAATTTATTGAGGATAGTCTTTCCCTTGAAACCCACCAACATTCCATGTGTTACAGCATCGGTGTGATGATTTTGAATCCATTGGGGCTGACCCTGGGCTCTCTTACCCTCCTTCAAAATCATGTGAGCTTTGAATTGTGGTTTTTCAGAGCTTTTACAGTTGCGAGGCAACTCCATTTACATACATAGACATTTCTACAACAGTTATCTTCCCTCTTATTTTTGGCCTTGAGAAAATGGTTCTTCCCCTATTGAAGTCTTTTTTCTTCCTTTTGTTTTGCAGAGCATCATTTCTTATAGATGATCCGTGGAGTGCTTTTAAAACACCCTGTGCTGAACAAAATGTGCTAAATATGCAGTTTTAGTAATTCATCCAGTTGGAAGGTCAGAAGTACAGCTACACCAGTGTTAGCAAAACCTTGGTTTTTTGAGAATGCCCAGTAAAAAGGCTGGGAAGGTCAGAAAGGCAGCCTTTTATAAAGATGTGAATTATGACATTTTCTCTTCTTATTTTTTATTCTTTATATTTATGAAATTAAAGTAGGGGATGTACTTTTCCTTTCATCTAGCAGTTGGTGAGCATTGTGGTAGAGCTCCCCTGCTTGACACTCCCCAGGCAGCAGTACCAATGTTTTAAGGATGGGGCATCCTGAGACAAGCCCTAGCAACATTTCTGGCTTTGGCTGCCTCCAGGGGTGCCCTTGTAAGGCCCCAGCATCAGCTAGCATCTCTTTGGAGAACTGGCATTTCTCACTCCAACCAAAAGGCCCTCCAAGAGCTGGTTTTCTCTGTAGAACACTAAAAAAAAAAATGCAGTAGGAAAATACATTTGGGAGTCTTTAGGTTCCTTAACACGAGTTGCTATTTTCTGCAGCACAAGAGTTTGTGTCACAATGAAAGAGCTTGTGTTGGCAATGAAACGTGAGCATGCCAGGCGCAGCAGATGCACGTTAGAGGATCTATCTCCCTGCCTCTACCTGTCTGTTTGTCATGAAGTCTCTCTGAAACACCCATGGGTGCAGTGGCTGCCCTTGTTCCTCTGCTGTGCTCCTCTGCAAGCAGCAGCTCTTGGGGTGAAAGTCTGCTCTCTGAGTGTCTTCACATCCCAGCCCAGCACCACTGCCTCTGCCTCTGGGCCAACCTTCCCTCACTTTGCAGCCACGAACCAGGCTGAAATCCTTCTGAGGTGGCCCCTGAACTCCCTGGGAAATCAGGTTGACTCCTGAGGGCATGAGGCAGCTGAAAAGTTATGGAAACACCTCCTTGTCTTTTCACCTGCCGCTTGTCTCAAAACTCCTCAGAGCATCCCCAGCTTCACAGCAGCTCTCTGAGCCCTCTTGGGCTATTCCTCTGTCAATAGTTTCTCGTGAAACCTTTCTGATCCTTCTTAGTGGTCATACCTGGGGCCCAGTTATGTCTGTGCTGCAGAATTTCTTTTTTGGTATGGCAGGTAAAAAATATTTTGACCTCACCCTTGAGATGGCAACGTAGAGTTTTGCCTCTAAATGAGCTCTGGGCCATCATATAACCTTTACTGACATCCATGTGTTTCCTAGGGTCTGAAACATGCCCATGCCTAGAGCTCATACCTAGAGATGAGCACTCTGACTGACAGAACTATACTTTGTATGCACTTTTACTCCTTAAGGATGTGTGACAGACAAAGCAATTTGCAGACCTTCTAAAAAATTTATTCCTTATGTACTATGAGAAAAAGATCTAAATCGTCTACAGAACATCTCTACACAAACAATATACTCTTTGTAAAGATTTTTTTATCCCACTTGTGTGATTTTGGTCTTGTGACTGAAATATTGAAGAAACCCTTGTCCTCTTCTATCTCTTCCCCATACATGTTTTCTATTCAAGCACATGGATCCTTTTTTTCACCAGCTGTTATTCTATAACTATTCATATTGCTTGAATAGCTCTTATGATAAATTAAGATTTCTGAGAAAAGCTCTAATGACCATTAATTTCACAGAGTATGATTTCCATCCATCCTGGAGGACTGGCATGAAGGATACCCTATATCCACAGTATTGGATAGCCTTTCATTTTATAAATGTGTTAGAGTTGAAGGAATGAATTCTCAATGAGAACTAGAATAGAAATGAGATTTCAAAGAGATCCACTTAAAATTGTTATTACGGGACTGTATTTCTATGGAAGTCTTATAATAGCCTGATTAGGTTTAGCTTTGTTTTCTTTGTGATTACTTCCTCTTCATTCCCAAAGGGTTCTCATTTTCATTTTGCCATTCTGTCCTTAGAAATTGCTATTATTTGTTAACAAATGTTTTTATCCATTGTGTAACCTCTTTGCAGATTTTGTTTTGCATCTCTGTGAGGGAGAAGAGTGATAGAAATGGAGTGTGAAGGAAGGCAGAGAGCACCTGGGAGCTGGCTTGTGCTTGCAAGGGCAACTAAGTCCAACAGCATCTCCAGGTTATTGAATGAAGCAATATAGGTTCAGGGAACTGAAATGCATCCACATCACACATCAGAAGCTTGCTGGGCTGATTTGTTTTAATAAACAAACTATGTTAATGATAGAACTTCAAATTTTCCATTAAAGCTTATCATTAGTTATTTTAGCTTCTGTTGAGTATTGTCACCTTTGGAATAGGCTCAATACTCTACAAATTACAGAATTGCACAACTCTCTTCTGAGAGTATGAAAGTTTTGCCTTGTTGGAAGGTATGCAGGATAATTGCAAAGACTGCAGTATACTGCTAAGCATCAGTGAATATCTGACAAGGCTTATTTGGCTAATCATCCCCTTCCTTAAAACACTTTGGGAGTGGGAGGATATCACTCATTCGTATCCGGGAACAGGCTGAGCCTTGGTCATCGGTTGGGGGGCAGTATCACTGTGTATCACTCATTTGTATATTTGTATATACTATTATTTTCAATATTATTGTAGTTTAGTTATTAAATTCTTCTTATCTCAACCTTCGAGTTCTTTTTTTTTGTCAAGAGCAAACTCTATGACAACTTTGTCCTTTGAGCCTGACATAAAAATAGCCCACAAACAGTTCCTGGAACTTAATTTTGGGCTTCAAGACATCCCAAAAGGAACTCTAGCAACCCAAAAAAACCAATGTACACCACACCCCTGCTATAACTGGATCTGATCTGTTTAGTTTCTATTTAAATATTTCTTTAGTGTATTCAGAATTCTTCTATAATTTATTTTAGAATGCATACACCCGCACTGGAGTTGCAAAAGGATGCACCATCAAAAACAATCCTCTGCTCTAGGAGTGATTTTTAAGAGAAACATAGTGACTTTTTTTCCCCCCTTTGCAATGTGGAAGAGTAGTCCAGAGTCAGGGATGTTACCTTCTGCTTTGGGAATAATGCTTCCATTTGTTCATGTGTGATTCTCATATAAGCTCTATTATTTTATAACAACATTTTTGCAAGTAGTCCCAATATGAATTACTGAAATAGATGTACTAATGCGGATTTGATTGGAAAAATGGTGTTTGATCTCTACAATGTGCGAAGAAATGCTCAGAAAATAGGAAGAATGGTGTATCAAACGTAATAATCAGAGCAAATGTAACTGATATTAAAGTCATTCATGCATCAGTGCCTACATCAAGCTGTTTTCTGTCTGTTACATGATGATTTGTGATAGTATAGGAAATGCTCTTTGGACAATGGAATTGTTTTTCATAGAGTGAACTAAAAACATTCACTCAAACAGTTATTTTTCAATTTTTTTTTGCTATAAAATAATTTTGAATTAAAAGCATTTAATTCTTTCATTCTCAACTTAGGATAAATTTCTACTGTTATGCCTGGGTTCACAGTCAGTTGGCTTGCCAAGGACAGACGGATGCTTGGATCTGGATAGATTCCAGATTGCTCCAATGTTAGTAAGCAGAAGCAACAGTTGGTCATTTCTCACATTGCAGTTGATGAAGCTTTTCTGTGCCCTCCTGCAGGGTACTTAAGGGTTTTACACCAGAAATGGGAGATTGGGAGATCTCCCAAAATGGGAAATGGGAAATCTTGTCTGGAAGGCAAGATCATGATCAGCTCTCAGTTGCATGGTTAGTTCTCACTTCTGCTTAACATACCGATCAAACTTTCATGTGCAATGGGCTGGGTAGTGTAGCAGTTAAAGAAACATCACAGTAAAGTCTCCTCCTGAGCCTCCCAGGCAGCTGTCCACCTTCTGCACTACAGGCTCTTGCTTTCTCTTTGGCTCAATGGAGAGTGAACCCCTTTCCCCATGTGTGAAGCTGAACAACACAAATAGTCATGATGGGAGAGAAGACTAACATTTCTACATCCCATCAGTACACTCTAAAGAAAGAGCTACTAGAGAAACCAGGGTGAGGCCACAGCCATATTTCCTTTGGTACTCTGCTCTGAAAATAGAAAATGTCTGCTTTGTGGATCTAGAAGAATTTAGTAGGTTCCTCACTAACTTGAGTGCAGTCAAGGCACCCTCCTTGAGCACCTTTGGGATTTGACTCGCAAACAGTTGCTGCAAGCATATGTTATGTCTCCAGAGGAGCAATTGAGAAGGAGTCTCATGATACATGATAGCTTGTAAATCAGTGCCTGAAGGAGAAGTTAGGAGATGTTTAACAATATGACATGATCACCACAGCCTGTAGGATTTGTTGAGTTTTTTCAGCGCTCATCCCAGGTATAAATCCCAGTAAATCTCTGCTCTCTAGGATCCAGGGAAGCAGTATGTTTGACTGGGAGCCACCTAGCGTAGACTGCTGACAAGGTAGGCAGCTCCTGTACTAACTGAGGATGAGCTTGTAACCAATACCTTGTCCTTCTCTGGGGTTTGAGACTTTAGCAGGCTCTTCTTTCTATTGCAGGTCCTAAGCCTAGCACCCTCTTTCAAATGTAGTACCCCATAACTTTCCTTTAAGGACCATTGTCATAGTGCTCATGTTTTCCCCCTTTCCCTCATTTTCCTGTCCCTCCTCAGCCTGAGAAGATTCAGATCACATCTTCCGCTTTGCTGGAGAGTGCTCTGGGCATCAGACCGAAGGCTATGCCTGCCCATCCATAAACGGAATAAGGCAAAAAAAGGGGAGAAGGAGAAAACTTCCAATTTCAAGCGAGACAGACTGAATAAGTGACAGAAATGAATGAGATGTGTTGGACTCTGAAATCTGCTGGACTCTTTCAAGGCGAAGAGTAAAGGCTACATTTTTTTACATCACTGGAGATGAACAAGATATTGTTCCTCTAATCCATTTAGTCTGCAGCACTTGAAAATTGCTTATTCCCTTCTGTGAGTAACTTCATGGGATAGTTTCTCAGAATTGTGTCATGAAATCACCTGCAAAAAATGGCACTAGATGTTCTAAGGGTGAGTTGGAGTGATGAATCTCTGAATGACATGCAACTCAAGCTATATGAGTTAGGGGAGACTTCAATGTCTGTGTGGTTTTTTTCAGAATCATTGTTATCAGAAACAAATAGAGGAACAGGTTTTTGTTTGTTAGCTTGCAATAACTAACTCGTAATTTACAAAGTGATCATACTTACCATACTTATCTCACTTTTCCAGATGTTGAGCTGGTTTTAGTAGGCTATTTTTGTTTTCAGAACTTTTTTGTTTTAATCAGACAAGAATATGATTTTGTTCTGTTACAGTAACTGGAATTCCAACATGAAAGGCTTTAACCTATGTATAAGTAACAGCTGTGGAGTGTTAGCAATGCTGTTGATATCTGATTTTCTCTTAACTCAGGCTTGTTTGAATTAACATTTAGCATTTGAAGCAAAATATGGAAAAAATTAGGAGGATAGGTGAGAATAGCATCTTTTTACTATATAGCATTTTTCACTTTCAATTGGTTACTACTTATAAGAGGCATAAAAAAATGTCATGTGTTTTCAGAATACTGCGTATGGCTCTATTACAAAGAAGCTAGAGGTCATGACTTATTTAGTCTTTAAAATGTGTCCTGTAGAGGAGTGACTAGGTGAACATCTCTGTGACAGATGCAGTCCAGATCATTTGCTAGTGAGTAAAACCCAGAGGAGCAAATGTTTATGCTTTGGTCAGAGGAACAACCAAAGGTGATTTAGACAAAACAGTCTGAGGAAAAAAAAAAAAAAAAAGATACGTGCTGGCTTTCCTTTCTCTTTTTCTTTTCTTAGTTCCTTCTCTCCCTTTTTTCCACATTGCCTTAATACTTGCTTCACCTTTGATCTGTACTGATATGTCTCATAGAGCATAAAACTTGTTCTCAAATACAGACAGTTGCAGGTGGGATGTTTAAGGGTTTTGGATACAAAGCAGGAGGAAATCCTTATCCAGGCATAAATGAATCACTAAAATACATGGGAAGACCTCTGCCACAGTCAAGACAATGGCAGGAATGGAGCTGGTGCTTAATCCAAAACAATTCAGGGATCCGTAGTGCCAACCAGAAGTAGTCTGAAGAATGCAGTCACTGGGCTTCTGTTATATCAAAATATAGCCTTTCCAGGGGAAAAAGCAAGACAAAACAAATAAAAGTAAAAAAAAAAAAAGTTAAAAAAAAAAAGTA
>VZTO01023674.1:94140-116434 GCA_013400615.1 Syrrhaptes paradoxus | reverse complement strand
AAAAAAAGTAAAAAAAAAAAGTGCGGCATCTGGGTAACTGGGACAAAGGGTATGACTGCACTAAAAAAATGTTTACTGGGGTCTCTCACTGGCTTCTAAGGAGAGAAAGCGCATTCGAAGCCATATTTCTACAGATAAAAGAGGCCTGTAAAAAGTTAGAATACACTGATCAAGGGGAATTTTAATTACTCCTACACTGCCAGAAATCTGAACTTCAGGGCTGAACTGAATCCTAGGGAAAGAAACACATTTGGAAAAAGAGAGACTGCTTACCCATGAGTGCTTAAGAACAAGCAATTATACTGCGAGTCAGAGACAAGATGGGTCTGCTCAACAGGGGATAACATAAAAATATTTTATGAAGTACATTTCAAGGGAAGGGAGCTCGACTTCAGGGGAAACAACCACCATCTTTGATTGTTTCAGAAATTTGCGAGTGGCAAGTGATAATTAAGAGATTTATAGTCAAAGCGTGTGTGTGCTTAAAGACCAGGATTACATCAATTTTTCTTTTTTGATTTAATTTTGGAGAAGGTTCCAGAAGTCTGTTTTCAATTCTATTTGTTCTCTGCCTAGGGAAGACTGAGTTTTGCTGCTTTAAACTCTGTTTTGTGACTGATGTTCTGAGCCATTTTAAGATTATAACCATCTGATAGGAGATCCTGCTTTTGTCATACTATTTACAGCTAGGCAGTGATCTATTAAGGCATCTATTACCCAGACACCCGATAAGAGTTCCACAGTATTGAATGTGTCCAACCCCAGGTACAGAAAGAGAAAGACAGATGATGCCAGAAAAATGAAAGATCTAAAGGCAAAAGGAAGATACAGATGACCACATAACTTATCACTTGACCTGGAAAAGAAAATTAAAAGGTATGAGGCAGCAGAAACCTCTTATATATGTACCAATAGATGTACTTTGTTTTCACAAAATCCAGTTATTCTTGTTGATCTCTTAATCACTAGAATAAATATGCCAGATTTTTCTTGCACTTTTCAATCAGACTTCTAAGACATTTCTTTAGAAGAAATACAATGGCAAAATTACAAAGAAAGAGTGTCTGTAACTTCTCAGGAAATACAGCTCTGCAAGTATTTATCGTTTGTGTTGTTGAAGGTAACCTTTAATCCTAATTTAAAATAAACAAAAGTTCATATTTCAAAAACAGTTTTAAACCTAATTGCAGATGCATGACTGTGTCTCTTTCTTACATTATTTCAAACATTTCAGACAATTACTTTTCTTGGCCATGGTGCAGCGTAACCCATCCTCCTCCCAGCCTGCCCATTCTCTGCAGCAGTTCAAGTAGGCAAGGTGAAAGCCACATGGGAATACCCTCACTGAGGCCTCCAAGCTGTGCACAGAGAGCAAAAGGGACTCAGAGAGGTGATCCACAAAGAATAATAGGCTGGGGTGAAAGTTGCCTAAACCATTCAATAGGAAACACAAAGAACAAAATCCTTGCATATGGTGATATTCTACGCACCTGACACAGCACTACTGAAAATTACTAAATTTGAATCCATGCTAACAGTAAGCATGCAAGATTTTTCAAACTGGATCATCAAATAATTGTATTTCAATATTTTTCTGGATCTAATCCACAGACAGAAATGTAAGCAACTTTGGAAGTTCTTTTCTCAGCAGGGCTAATGACTCAAAGAACCATTGTCACCACTGGGTACTGGTCAGATCTACCTTTGACCTGGTACCCTGCTCCCACATCATCACAGGATTGTACAGTCTTATTTTATCCAGATCTGGAGAAATATGAAAAGTCAGTGCATCTACATATTCCAAATATATAGAGAAATAATACATTTGCAGGACTTCTACGAATGCAAATGGTATGAATTTGCAGAGCTAGTAACTCAGTTTTATAGAGCTGTAAGCTGGGGAAAAATGTAACAGAAAAGTTAATGGAAGCATTTAACAAAGGACAATGAGCAGGAACCATAAATCTTAGCAGGAACGGACATTAGAGAAATGTATGCAGCAGCTCACTCAGCCCAGGAATGATTCCTTAACTGCATGCTATTATGCATAAAATGGCCCATACGAATCCTAACAAATCACCAGCAAGTTTATTTTAACTTTTGCCGCAAGACAGTTTTGAAAACTTTGGTAGGATTTGCAAAGATGGCAAGCCTAAAGTAGATGTTTCAGATCGACATGTATCACAATGGCAGATGCCTAATTACACAGAATCACAGAATCAGAGAATCACAGAATGTTAGGGATTGTAAAGGACCTTGGAAGATCATCTAGTCCAATCCCCCTGCCGGAGCAGGAACACCTAGATCAGATCACACAGGAACGCATCCAGGCGGGCTTTGAATGTCTCCAGAGAAGGAGACTCCACCACCTCTCTGGGCAGCCTGTTCCAGTGCTCTGTCACCCTCACTGTAAAGAAGTTTTTTCTCATATTCAAGTGGAACCTCCTATGTTCCAGCTTGAACCCATTGCCCCTTGTCCTATCACTGGATGTCACAGAGAAGAGCCTGGCTCCATCCTCCTGACACTCACCCTTCACATATTTATAAACATTAATTAGGTCACCCCTCAGTCTCCTCTTTTCCAAGCTAAAGAGACCCAGCTCCCTCAGCCTTTCCTCATAAGGGAGATGCTCCATTCCCTTCATCATCTTTGTGGCTCTGCGCTGGACTCTCTCCAGCAGTTCCCTGTCCTTCTTGAACTGAGGGGCCCAGAACTGGACACAATATTCCCCTTTGAAAAGTAAAATATCAGCAGTGGGAAAAAGTTCATTTGTGATCTCCAGCTATCCATGAAGTGCTCCCTTGTATTTCTTTTACACATAGGGAAGGTCTTTGCTACTGTTGTTCCCTCCTCTGGCCAGAGAGGTATTCTACCTTCCTTGCAGAGGAGAAGAGGGATGTGACAGAGGGAGAGTTTGGGAGAAATCAAGCCCATGTGATTTCCTAGAAGATGCTTCACTAACAGCTTTGAAAACTGATGATGGAAACATAACGTTCCTATGACAAACTTTTACAATTTCAGGATACCGTGTGTCGTGGTTTGAAAGCCACCACACAGCATCTTTGCTAAAAACCTCGTGGGCTGAGGCAAGGACAGGAAGGGTTCACTCACCACTTATAGTCGTGGGCAAGAAACCGACACAACTTGGGAAAACACACAAACCCTCCCCCCAGTTTAATTTGTTAACAATATTTACAATCAAAACCAGAGCAAGATAATGAGAAAGAGAACTACATCCTAGAAAGGCATTTCTCCCCACACCCCTCCCTTCTTCCCAGGCCCTTTGTTCCTGGTTTCTCTACTTTCTCCCCCGTGGTGGGGCAGGGGGCAGGGGATGGGGGTTGCGGTCAGTCGAGGTTGTTTCTGCTGCTTCTTTCTCCTCGGTGGATGGTTTCTCACAGTCCTTCCCTGCTCCAGCATAGGGTCCCTCTCACGGGAGAGTCCTTCACAAACTACTCCAATGTGAGTCCTTCCCACATGGGATCACAGTCCTCTACTGGCTGCTCAGCTCCAGCGTGGGTTTTCTTCCACATATTTTTGGCCTCATTTGGGCATGGTTACTTCTTCCAATGTGGGGGTCCTCCACGGCTACATTTCCATGAGCTACAGGTGAGCTCTGCTCTTCATGGGCTGCACAGGGACAGTGTGTGTCACCATGAGTCTTCACCACAGGCTGCAGGGGAATCTCTGCTCTGGGGCACCTCCTCCCTCCCCTTTCTCTTCACTGATCTTCGTGTCTGTGTAGTAGTCTCTCTCACACCCGGCTCCTCTCTCTGACCCAGGTTCTTTCACTGGCCCCTGAGAAACTCCCGGCTCTTGGGTGAAACATGGTGGAGGCTGGGCTGTGGCAGGTCGGATTGCAGCAGAGGCCAGACAGGCAGCTGTCCCCTGCCTGGGGACACGGCAACCCCTCCATGTACTCTATCCCCTCTTAAATATGTTATTTGCAGAGGTGTTGATGGGCTCTGCCCTGGCCAGGGGTGGGTCCAGCCTGGAGCTGGGGAAACTTCCAGCAGTTTCTCACAGGTGCCATCTCAGTAGTACTCCCTGCCCCTGGCTACCAAAACCTTGGAGTCAGGGGGGATCTCTTCGCAGTTACTTACAGGACCCACCACTGTAGCCCCTCCCTTGCTACCAGAGAGGACTTGGAGCTGGGGGAGCTCTTAACAGTACAGGAGCCATCACTGTAGCCCCTTCCCTGCTACCAAACAAACCCACCGCACAAAGCCACAACACTGTGGTATGTAGACAGAGAGCTTGGTCACCAGAAAAGCAAGGCCAAACAGTGTGCTGATAGTCCTTTTACCCACAGACTTCTATATCAAAGCTTTGAAGACCAGATCTTGGTTGCAAGCCAAGGAAGTTTCCTGTGTTTTCCCTCAGGTCAGAAACAGTTGCCAAGAAGGGTTGTACATGGAACTGTTTCAGCTGGAAGGATCTTTGCTTGAAGCTGAGTCCCTGCCTGTTGCTTCATAAAATTTTGGAGAAGACCATTATAGGGTCTTTACAATAAGATGTCTTTGCAGTAATCTGTTTTATTACCTGAGGGCCTCATTCAGTTTTTTTATTCACCATTGAAATGAGGGGAACTCCCATTGAGATATGCTGGGCTCCTACCTGACTAGAAATTGAACTTGGACTTCTGAGTGTGATCCACAAATAATAATTGTATACATCAAGAAGGGAGGAAATGTTTGTTACATAAATCCACAGTGTTTGCATTTTAATTTCTCCCCATGTGTTTATATGTATGCACACATGGACACATGCACAGAGAAAAACACAGAGTGAGAGAGGAGGAACCTCTGAATTTTCTGTAGTCATCTACCGAGTGCAGGAATTTCTTTTGGTGGTTTGAAATTTGTTTCTGAGGTCTAACACCTAGGAAGGTATTGATGAGCTGGTAACTCATTTGTTGTTATATCAAACATTTATTTTATAATGAAAGAGTTGGATTTTCTAGGGATCTGAAATGGTACACTACATCAACCCTTAGATGGCAACAAGGAATCCCTAACAACTAAGCATGTTATAAAACTGCTAGTTTTTGATTCAGAATACCCCAGCTAATACAGGGCACTCAGTTGTTCTGTACTCTTTCAACTGAGAGTTGATTTCTTTTTACTGCTTAAGATGATCTCATATACTGTAATCACTCTTGGTTCAGCACTATGGTTTCAGACAAACTACACATCTACCTTGTTAAGCTTCCTCTTCAGGAAAGAAAAAAAGTAAAAAGATGTTTTAAAGAGAAAATATGCAATGCACTTTTGTTCTGGTCATAAAATGAAATACCAGTGTTTTTTTTCTCTTATCTCTCTATTATCATAGAATCATAGAATGGTTAATGTTAGAAAGGGCCTTCAAGACCATCTCGTTCCAGCCCTCTGCCCTGGGCAGGGACACATTCCACTGCTCAAAGCCTCATCCAGCCTGGCCTTGAACACCTCCAGGGATGGGGCATCCACCACTTTTCTTGACAATCTGTTCCAGGGTCTCACCAGCCTCACAGTAAAATATTTCTTCCTAATATCTAATCTAAATCTACCCTCTTTCAGATTAAAACCACTACCTCTCCTCCTATCACTACACTACCTGATAAAGAGTGCCTCTCCGTTTCTCCTGAAGTCCCCTTTAAATGCCCAAAGGCTGCTACAAGGTCTCCCTGGAGCCTTCTCTTCTCCAGGCTGAGCAACCCCAACTCTCTCAGCCTGTCCTCATATGGGCAGTGTTCCAGCCCTCTGATCATCTTCATGGCCCTCCTCTGGACCCGCTCCAACAGGTCCATGACCTTCTTATGTTGGGGACCCCAGAACTGGACGCAATACTCCAAGAGAGTACTCATGAGAGCAGAGTAGAGGGGGAGAGGATAAGAGTGATATGCTCATTTTCTTGCCAAAAGAAGCATTATGTGCAGTAGACTAACCTGTTTTTAAAAAATCACATACTTATCACCATTCTGCTTTAGAAGCTGCATGAACATTAAAGCTTCTATTATTTCTATTAGCAGAACATAGATAATGCACTTCAGAAAAACAATTAACCACCAAGTTTGGCTGACAGTTATACAGGTGATTGTAGCTGCGTAAGAAGTGAAAAAGGAAGCCAC
Source organism: Syrrhaptes paradoxus (assembly GCA_013400615.1). Lineage (NCBI taxonomy): Eukaryota > Metazoa > Chordata > Aves > Pterocliformes > Pteroclidae > Syrrhaptes > Syrrhaptes paradoxus. The sequence continues at coordinate 110,324 of VZTO01023674.1, read as the reverse complement.
TTTGGAAATAAACATACAAGTTGGGAGAAAGATTGGAAGAAGTGTACTTGCTTATGATGTCCAGTTGCTGGTTATCCAAGGTGACCATATTATATGCCTTTCCATAATGTCAGTTCCCACAAATTGTTCATTAACCTTGATTTTAAAATCGCTGTTTGTTCTCATCCACTATTTCTGCATGGAAAAGTATTTCACTACCTCCCTTCTATGATGCACAGAAATTTTTCTCTAGCTGACAGTCTAAATGCAATGCATGGATGTTGTTGGTATTCGCAGAAACAGCCCCAACATGACAATTTGTTTTGGCTTCTAAACGATCCTGGCCATGCTGTATGTCTCTGGCCAGGCTGGCAATGGTGTCATGAAATCATGAACAAAGTATCTTTCCACATTGCAAAGGCCAAAAAAGGCTTCACAGTCTATTTGTTTGTTTGCCTCATACTGTTTGTTTGTCTGACATCTGTGCACTTCTACAGAACTGTCAAGGTTCATGGAGGACATATTGTATGTATTTCCATCTTCATTGTGGACTAGTGTCTGCCATAAGCCACCTCTGAGATGAATTAGCTCTGAGCAAACAGCCCTATGGTGTGCTATTGCTTTAATGGTACAATTTAGCCCTCAAGTATTTATTAAAAGAGAAATTTAAGAGTCTAAACAGCATCTGATACCATATATCAATAACTAAATTTGGCAACAAACTTCATGTTGCTGGAAGAGTTTTAACTTGTGGACTACATGAATTATATCTTCAAAGCTTCCTTGTTCTATCTGTCTAATAATTGTTTTTTATCTTGTGAAATTAACTTTTTTGGGTATCGAAAGAGGTTTTTGTGTGAATTTTTGTGGTATATCTGTATGCCTGTTTTTTTTTTTTACTGTAAATGTCTGCTCAGTTCTTTTTGTAGTGTTTATGTATTGCTCTTCACTATTAGCATTTGAAGATTTTTCAGCATTAACTTTTAAATGGAATCATAGGTCATTTATCTTAGAATGCATTCTGAGAAGTAATCAATTGTAGCATCACTTTATTGATGATGTTTTGAAAGTCTTCCAGTAAAACTCTTTGCCTTGTTCTGTAGCTCATTCCAATTGAATTGATTTATGCTGAATATATTTCCTTGGGTTCTACAAAAGCTGCATTTGAGTGGTTGGCATCTTACTTTCATTGGCAGCAATAATAAAAAAAGTATAATGTTGCTCATTAAAATACTACAGCCATTAGCACAATATAATTATTCAGATAAGTACAAAGGAGCCATTAATAAGACACTGTAATGACATCAAACACCACCCACAAAGAGAAGGAATGTTCAGTTATATTCCCATGCAGATTTAACAGACTGAAGCCTTGCTTGTGATAAGAAAGAAAAATTTTGAGCATAACAACTGCGTAATTCTGGAGCAAAAATAATTTCAAATTAAGAAGTCAATCCAATTTGTGAAACAATGCAACACAGTAAAATATTTTATTCTTCTTCAGTTATTTTCTATATAACTTCTATTAATCCCATAGCAGAAAAAGTTCCAGAGACAAGGCAGACCTTTATTAGTCTCAGGTTAAGGTTTCCTGCTTTAGAGGATGAATACCAATGAACCCTAAAAAAAAAAAAAAAGAATTAAAATAATCAATATGCCAGAGCAAATGTATGCAGGATAACTGCAAATGTTTTATTAGAATAACAGAGCTATTGTATTTAAAAACCTAGAGACATCTTTGGAGAGATGAACCTGTGTCAGATGTGAAAAGAAGCAAAATTGTTAAATATTTTCAAGTATTTAATGAAACCTCTCATCTGAAACAGGCTTGCTAAATTATTTATTGAAAATCTAATTAGTATGTGTAGCTCTTGGAGCTTAGATTTACTCTTTCTGATGTGACCCATGTATCTCTCACACAACAAGATATCAGAAGAATTCCAAAGATTGCAGAAATTGCTAGGAGGTATTAGAGCAGTGATTTCATGTATCCATGTAATAACAACTGCATAATTTTCCTCTCATTTACATTGTGGGGAAAACAATACATTTTATATGTTAAGAAACCAGAAAAATCTAATTTCTCCTGTTCCATGAAAACAGACTTTTGCAATTCATGAAGGATAAAGCACCTCCAAGAAACCAATACTAGGCACCACTGACTTGATGTCCTCCTCTATTTACCAACATTTTGATATCAAGTAGTGTTTTTCCGACTATAATTTGTTGGCAGAAGCTTTTCACTTTTGAAAGCATGAATTCATGCAGAAAAATATGGCAACGTGTAGCTTTTACTGGCAATGGACTTGGTCTTCTAAAAGTTACCACTGTGTTTGCAATGCCAGTAAAGGGGAGCGTAAAACTGTTACTAGTCATGATACTTGGAACCACCTAGTATTGCTTGATAGAGGGTTAGAACTGGTCTTCAATAAGGTTATATTCCTAATGAAAGCTGGACTTGTTATGTTGCCTTTTCCAAACCTTTTTCCTGCTTTCTGTGGAAAAAAGTTTTTGTGTGTATGTGCATGTGTATATGTGTTTAAGTGGGAGAGAGAGAGGGAGGAAAAAGGTATAAAAAGTAAAAATTAGTTGGAAGAAAGATGCTTGTAAGAAGTGAGTTCTGGGAAAGAACCTGAAAAAGCATGAATGGTCAACCAGAGGTTTTTTCTGTGCTCCAGCGGATTCATCATTTGAGCCATTAATTACCAGAGAGAGAGAGTGAGACAAAAGAAAGACAATAATGACTGCTCATGATTAAAGCACTGAGTCACAGTCAATGACTCAGTTACAGTAACACCAGGTTACTGGTTCAAAAAAATCCTGTATTTCCAGTAGACTTAGAGAGGCAGTCATATTACATGCAAAAGAGATTTTTTTTTTCCTATTAGGACTTCACTCCTTACAATACTATAATGTCTTCCCTTAGTAAACCCCATATGTTTCACAGTGAATTTTCTTTGAAAAATGAGATACATAATGAAAGAAAATAGAACCTTCAAACAATCTGAACTGGGTTTTTTCCCACAGCTATCGGAAGCCCTTTTACCAGACCAGATTAAAATATCGTAAAGTAAGATTCAGCACTTTAAATAGTTGCATCTCTCAAAGACTATAAAATCAAGAGTTTTGAAACATAAATGCCATTGGACCTGTGAGGGGAGATCTAGGCTCGGGCTGAGGTCTCCGTGATCCCTCAGGGAGACCCAAGGGGCCTGGGGAGTGTGCTGGGAACATGCTGCATGGGTTTGAAAACTGGCAGCACCTGAAAAAAGTCGTTTCAGAGGGAAGGTAGCTGAGATTAAGAACAGGGAATGGCTATGTCCCTTGTCTTCACAGGCTATTTAACACAGGTCTCCTTAGGTGTCAGCATCTCATGATCCTCAGCATTACAAAAGATGGGGTGGGGACACCTAATGCAGGGCATTTGGAAAGGCAAAATAGTTCCCAGTCCTCCAGTACCTTTTTGTGCTTGCATATAGCTTTTCACAGCCTGTCCTCCCGCTGCTGAGGAGAGGAACAGAGGTAATGTCGATGTGTCTGGAGCCCGCTGCTGTGCATGGCTGGGTTGAGAAGGGAAGGGAGCACGTGCCACTGCGATACCGAAATACGGAGTGAACAAGTAAGACAGCTCCTGCAGCACTTAGAGGAAATAAAACTGTGGTAGAATCTAGAAATGGACTTCTCAGGGAGATATATTTACTTTTAAAAGCCAAACTGGAAAAGATTAACAGGGTGCTCTGTGATTAAGAAAGAAAAGATTAAGATGTGCTCTGTGCATGCTAATGCCAATGGGCTGTGCTGCAGACCAGCATTTGGTTTTATTTCCCTGTTGTTACCTATTGCAGGTGTTCTCTTATGCCTGCATTTTCACATCCTGCCTTTAATATAATTTGTCTGTTTTTCTCTCATTTATTTTTTTCATATTAGTCTTAGGAAATGCATTAACTGCCCTGCTTGTTTAATATTTCCTCCTTGCTTCAGGAAGATAGTTTTCAATATTTTGTGCAAGGATTAAAACATTCAGTCAAAGTGCTTGCCTTTCTCCTATTTATTAAAGGACCATATTCATCTTGCCTGTACAGTGCTGGCAGTTTTTCCTAGAAGTACATTTTCCATTTGGGAAATCTTAAACTCTAGTGCAATAATGTAATAACAGCCACAACAAAACATGAGCAGGACAGATACCAAGTGAGGGAAAACTATAGGAAGCCAGGTGTTGTTTAGGGTTTTTTTTGTGTACACAGGTTGTGGTTATTAACAGCATCTAAACCCCACTGGAAGCTCATTATGCCCAGTTAGTTACAATGCAGCTCTCTTTCCATTGTCTTCAGAAATTCTGTAAATCAGATAGTAAAAGATCATTCTTCCATGTGCTGGGGAAACGTAAGCAAGAAAGCGAGAAGGCTGATGGCTATTAGCAATATTATTGCCATTTAAGAATCCAAGAGACTCTCTGAGGAGCTGAACCTGTGTCAAATGGGAAAGGAAAGGGGTTTGTGAAGTAATTTCATCCCTATAATGAAATCGCTGACATGAAATCTCCCAGTTCCTGAATTATTTAGAGAAGGAAAAAGTGGTAAGTAAATTTGCCTCTCAGAATCTGCTTTTGCCTTTGCTAAAATCATTGCTTCTGTATTTTTTAGTTGCATATTTTTCTCTGGAGGCTTTTTACGTCTACACATTTTGGGTGGACTTTCACACAGTATAAGCTTTTAACAGTTTCTTTTATAAAGTAAATCATACAGTAGGAAATAATGAAGGTAGCCAACAGATTAAACCTGGGATACAATGCCCAGCAGCAGCAACCAAAGAATCTTTTTGGGCATTAACGTTTTATGTGAAGGAGACCTGCAAGGAGTTCTCATATTGACCAGTGTGGGTGTCTCAGCCAAAGTTCTCTTCTCTCTGAATTAATGTATGCCAAGTGGATCTTGCTACAGGTCTTTCAAATGAGAGGTAAAGTCCTGGTCCTGACTAGAAATGTCAGAGCAGTGTTCATGCTCTTAAATGTCTGCTTAGTTTTTGGATGCTTCTTTCACTTAGATTTTGTCTGAGTGTTGTTTGCAAGTTTTGCAATTTCTTTGTGGAGATTTGGTGAGAGCACAGACACAGCCTGCAGAAGGCTTTTCCTCTGTGCTTCTCCAGGTTTGGGAACTGACCTCACTGCAGCCATATGTGTTTAAGTTCAGCTGTTTTCCAGAAGTTCCCTAGAATTTGACCAGGACAATGACAAAACACCTATTACTGCAAGAGCCCTTTTACGCACAATGTAGCACTAAGGGTAACAATTGCTTCTGCCAATATGTCTTTGTAACTAAATATTGATTGGTCATTTGCCTTTCATTTGTGTTCAAACATCAGTGTTTATGACTCACTCCATTCTTTGCAATTTTCCTTCACACCATTATGCTAACGCATTGCTTTGGTGAGCATAAATATTTTCTAATATGGTTTTCCATCTCCTGTGCAACACTAAACCTTTACAGCCTCCCTTCTCAAACTCTCAACTTTTTTACAAGCCCTAATTACTCATCTCAGCTGTCTGCTGATTGTTACTCTGTCTCTGTAAAGTGTGATTGCATCTCTAACTCATATGGTGTCATTTCTTTTTCCCAGTGGGTATTCACAGAATTTTCAGTGGAGCTACAACAAATAATGACCAATAAACTCTCCTGGAAATATAATGAAAATACAGCTATTTAAATGGGATTGAGCATTCACTGAAGATGAAAGTTAATTCTTGTCAGAATTCTGGCAGCCAGGGAGAATTTGTCTGGTATGACTTCAAGTTTTCAAAAGGAAAGAAGACCCTGTCTTGGAAGACTGTAAAACATCAATGAACAAGTTGTCATTTCTGATAAGTTAGATCTCATAGCTGTATTAATTATAACAGTAAAAATTATTAATTATATGCATCTAATCACATATTCATTTGGTAGGGTTTTTCAAAGAAATAAACTTATTTTACAGTCATGTTCGGTAAAAGAAACAAAATAATATACCCCTAGACTAACCAGAACATGTAGGATTAAAAAATGGACTACACATTTTCCATTTCTCAAATGACTCCTCTTTGAATAATTTGAGAACAACATTGTCAGATTTGGTCTTTGGGTGAGTTTTATGTCCAAGACATTGTTATTATTTCTTTCCCAAACCAACAGATGCTTAGTTTAGTATGAAAAACCTTAGGGTTGCTTGCTTTAAATGAGATATCACAAGATTACTGTAAAACTTTTATAAACAATGCCAGAAGAATAACAAGAAATAACATCTACCTTGTATCAGTCTGTCCTGCTCTTCTTTAGTATGCCCACTTTTCCCCTTCATTAATGTGCATTAGTAATAAAAGCTGTTCCATGTGATTACAGTGTGGAATGATCTTGTAGAAATGTTGCAGGAACTGAAATAAGTAGGCTTCATCTGTCACTGATGGTGGAGACCAATAAACCTATTTTACTTGTGAGACAGATAGTAAGGATACTGTTTAGCAATGCTGGAGTCCATGATCAGACTTTTTCTTCCATAGGATATTTGTCAAGCCATGCTGTTACTTTTATTCAGAGATTAAAAATTTATGGCTTCAAATATCTGACAAGTTGCTGGTTCAATTGCTACCTTAGAGCTGATATAGCAAAGACTTATGCATGTGCCCAGGTTCAACTGCAAGCATGGCTATGTTGGTTTCAAAAGGAATATTATCAGGATTAGAGATGCATGTTTATTTAGTGTAATGAAAAGNGTTTAAAGATTCAGTGATGGTACTGCAATAGACTTTCAATCAGAGGTTAGGATTAAAAAAATAATCTTTTCTTTAGATGGAGATTTGTAAATTCAGATATGAAATTTAGAATAGGACTGGATGTGGTGGCCCAGATTGCCCTTTGCCATCCTGTTTGGCTATGCAGCTGCTTTTTAACAAATATTTATCCTCCCACCAAATATCTCTTCTTTGTTCTGTGGAATTAAAGACAGTTACCCGAGTGCATGTCTTTAATTCTCATGCCATAGGTGAGGAACATTTATTAACTCTGAAAAGCCCTTGATATTCTAATGAATCAAAAAGGCTTTTATGGAACTGGGACAATCAGGAGGCATTTATTTTCATCCTCAGGTACATCAGAAGTGATAATTTCTGTAAATCAAGTTTAAACTGCTACAGTTTTTCTCCTACTATTTAGCTATTATGTTGTGAACATGAGAGAAAGTATTTACAAACTGTTTCCTAGCATCACTGTGCAGCCTCACATCACCACTTGGCTTTCTTACAATATCTTAAATGGTGAAGGTTGTTCAAGTAGACCAGTCAATGCTTTGTGATTTATTATCTCTTTTACATCTGATTGATATGCTGGGGCAATACAGAATAGCAGCTGCCTCATGCTCTGGTTTATTCATTATTTGATGTTTTATGAAGTCATAGTGACAAAAAATCCAAATTAATTATCTGTTAGATTTCTCACAGCACACTAAGTGGCTGACGTTTTTTAGCACCTCGCTGAAATCCAGCAGGACACAAGTTCTTCTGCTTTCCATTTTTCACATGAACTGGATGTTTTTCAGATTCTCTAGTCTAAGAACTTTATGGTTTGGGATGCTGACATTTCCAGCTGCACATCTGATCTCTTGTAACTGTCTAAAATGCAGATCTTCCTTTGTGTCTGAACTAGTGGCCTGAAATTAATTTTTAACGAGTGAAAAGAAATATGTGTTTGTAAACTGAGATTAATCTCAGGCTAAAGCAGCTAAAATGGAAGATGCCCTAAAACTACCTATAGACCTATTTCATATTGCTAATTACAAGAACATCTGGTGACAAGGTCAGAATCTACAGTTTAGATATCTAAAGTGAGGTCAGTCTAAACCATATGTAACATGTATATGGGAAGCTTAATATGTAGGTTGCCCTAATGCCTCTCAATTCCACNTGCATTTTTTTTTATTGCAAGTATTTCATTTAAACAAAGGAAAGAATGGGGTACAAAGAAGCATTCTGAGGCCACAGTGGAGCAAAAGGTTTGCCATGAGACATAAGTAGGCTGAAAATGGTTCCACTGCTAAGTAGAAGGGCTGATATGGAAAGCAAGATAAGCAGAGACAATAAAAAAGTTGGCATTCTCTTCAGTTAGCCTAATCTGTAAATAAACNTGTCTAAAATGCAGATCTTCCTTTGTGTCTGAACTAGTGGCCTGAAATTAATTTTTAACGAGTGAAAAGAAATATGTGTTTGTAAACTGAGATTAATCTCAGGCTAAAGCAGCTAAAATGGAAGATGCCCTAAAACTACCTATAGACCTATTTCATATTGCTAATTACAAGAACATCTGGTGACAAGGTCAGAATCTACAGTTTAGATATCTAAAGTGAGGTCAGTCTAAACCATATGTAACATGTATATGGGAAGCTTAATATGTAGGTTGCCCTAATGCCTCTCAATTCCACCAGAAACTCCTGACATCCCTGGATGTGTCTTCCATCTGGGTGTGCAGTCTCATTTCCAAGAGCTTTGGCTTTTTTCTTACCACAAAATGACATCAGCCCTCATCTTCAAGGGACAGAACTTTTCCCCTCCTCCTGGGACTTCAGTGAACACTTTGCATTTCATCCTTGTCAGATTTTTAGCTGCTCTTTTCTTACAGCTCAGAAGAATAAAGAAAACTCCTATACACTGAGAAGTAACAGCTGATAGATTAGAGGAAATTTCAGTCTCTGCTCACACATGTGTAACTGTGGTCTACGAGGGCTTCCAAGAGATGACCTTCTCTCACCAGGAAGTTCTGGAGCACCACCCACTTGTTTAAAAACTGTCTTCTATTTGAGGCTGTGTCATGGCTCATTGCTAGGCTAAGGTGCCTCTTTTTATTCCCCGTTCAGCATTCTTGTTTGTACTTCATTTGAGTCTTTAGGGAAAGCCCTACCAAACCCTGTACAAATCAATGGTGGTTCAGAAATTCCCTTTCTGCTGCTTTCTGGCATGCCACTGCTTGCTTTTAGTGCTTGGATTTACACAACTGGCTGGGACATCCATGAACCATGATGGAAAGCTCCTGATGAGGGGCTTTTACACCTCTGTTGAAAAACACTGATGAATTTGCTGCAGTGTCATCACTCCCAAGAGGGTGATAGTTAAAATCTGCCATATGTTCCCATATCTCAGCCTTATCTTCTTGACTCCCCAGGACTTTTGTACTGCAGTACTACTTTTGAAGCCGTCTTTCATAATACTTGCTCACAGAAATTAAATGGAGTTTTGGGACACAAGCAGTATTTTCATTACAAATGAAGAGGAAGTAATTTCTGTTGAGAGCCTCACAAGTCAAAGTTAAGAATCTAGAACAAGGTTTCACTAAGGACGCGAGTCCTACCGGTGAAACTCTTCTTGTGCTGATCATTAAAACGTGTAGCAGAAGGCATCATATATTCTTTGGTTGACATTATTCCAAATCCTGTTCAATGATACCTGTGAAATGATTTGGTAAATTTCTTCATCTATATGGTATTGTCCCCACATTGTAAACCATCATTGCAGACAACTCTGGCTGACACCCATAGCATCCAACTTTTTTTCTGGTATTCAAAGGTGATCCCCTTGGTGCAGGATTACAATAGTGCAGTACTACAGTACTGGTTTGTATTTGTGTTCATGCTATATCCACTAGCTGCATAGAGGACGTATAAACAGAAAGCTGTTATTCAACAAATATTTGTGACTACTAAATCAACAGGATTTGACAGAGAACGAAACATTGTTGAAGCAAATTATAAAGGGTGAAATGTTGCACTTAACATTTTCTTGTATTTTACACAGCATCATTCTGGAGTTTGTTAGTAGATATGTCAAAGTTGAATTTTTACAATATTTAACAATTTCCCTTAGTTTTATAAAAAACACAGATCTGGGATGGCTGCTTAGTTGCTGTTTTCTTCTGGCATAACGACATGTCTAAAAGTAAACAGAGCATATCTATGGCTTTACTGTTCATTAAAGCCTAAACTAAACAATAATCAGTTTGTGAAATTCAGAGGTTTAAAATCAGCTTTGTCATTCTGTTCGGTATTAATCGATTGCATCAGGCTGCACAATTGCTTGTATCAAATTTGCATTTATATGTTTATGCTATAGCTCAGCAGTTAATAGAGTTTCAGTCTATGATGCAGAACGTTACTCAGTGTTATCCTCCGGTGTTTCAATACCGATCCTCTGTATAACACGTACCATGTATGCTATAGCATTTCTAGAGGCCACTTAGTGTTAGTCCTGTAAGCATTTTTGTTCTAACCTAATACTTCCCCTTTGATTAGTTTACTTTTCTGAATATTGTCTTTTGAGCTTACATTTTGAAGTCTTAATGAGCTTTTTTGTTGTAGTTATCCTGAGTTTGAAAGGTTCTACTATTTTTAATGCAAGCGAAGAAAAATAATGGACATTCATCTAATTAGAAAAAATATTAAGCCATTATTGAATAAACTCTTACAACGTCTTACCAGGACACAGATACAGTGGTCATTTGGATGACTAATGTTGTCTCTCAAAGACGCTGAGAGGTTCAGGGGCTACATTAGCTTCCAGAAAGGGTCTGCACCAAAGATGCCTCACCCGATTGCATTGTTTCATCTGTCAAAAAGAGGCAGCAATGTAAGTGGGGAACAAAGGGCAAGAACTTTACACTGTTGAAGAAAATAGAAGAAGGTAGAGATTTAGATACATCTGCCTTGTCAGTTCAACACAAAAGGGCAGGAGAACTGGAAACCTTCAAATTAGAGTTTCTATCGACTAAAGCAATAGCATAATCTCATTAAAAGGAGTGGCAAGAGAAGATGCAAAGCTGCCCAGGGGCTTCTAACTGTTCTAATACTATCCGTTCACCCTTTATTTAACACCACCATTAGAAAGCCTAATGGACTGTTTATATCACACTATTAGACATATGGCAAGATCTTTAGTAATTGGAGTGTGATATATAGTAATGGGCTATTGTTTGCTTGGTGCTACCTACAATGAGGCTAGTGTTGAATACATATTCACTGCATGTTCCAGATATAAAGGCACAGGAGATGGGGCTGCCAGAGATAAATGTTAGGGTGGAAACAGGCTTTCCTGAGGCCCTAGAAGCTAAAACATTAGCTGGTTGTTTTATCTGGATTTTTTACACAGCACGGTGAGTCATTTGATAATATCAGCTTGAGGCTATGCTTAGATCATGTTTCTTTGGAAAACTGTCTGGAAGACTATGCCAGACAGCAGGGCCATTAAATATATATTATAAATGCTCCAACAAATTAGGTAATTAATTACAATTCATTTCTATAGGAGAGGCCATTTGATATTGCTATTCTTCTTATGGTAGATTAGGTTTGATGATGTTGTATTATGATATTCTTTCTGAGCCATTAGGAACTATTACTGACTGTGGAGAAAACATACTTAAAAGCAAAGGTTTTTTATCATGTTTTGAATACATTTCTGAAGTGGTAAAGACATTCGTGATGTTAAATTTGCTTTTGCGTCTTCTGGAAAATAAATATCAAATTTGCATGGCTGAAGGTAAATCAATAAAACTCTTGCAGGGGAATTTAAAAAAGAAGAAAGCACCCTCCCCTCTCCACAATCCCCATTTTTGTCAGACTAGCCTTTGTGCCTCTCTGGAGTATGGGCACATTGTAGGTTTAACTGGCCATTTATTTTTGCTGTAGCAATGAAATGATAACCAACAAAATAAGAAGGTCATCTAACCCCCACAGCTACAATTATAAACTGCCGAACAGCAGTTAATATTTGTGTTCTGGCTTTTGTAATGAATTCAAATAATGGTGTCTACATAGTAGAAAAAAAACCCCATAAAGGCTTGATCATATTATTGATGTCCATCTCCATGCTGGGGGGCTGCAGGTCTATGTCACTGCAGGGGAAGGTATAGGGCTGCTTCTTCTGCAGTGGAGAAGCAGTTGTATTCCTTTGGAAAAGACCAAGGGAGCCTGCCAGCTCTGCTGGCTGGCAAGTTAGAAGAGCAGAACCTGACAGAGGAACAGCCCCTACTTTTTTTTCTTAAATAAGTTGATGACATTTCCTTTCTGCTGAGAAATGAAGCAAAAGACTGTAGAATTTTGGGCATGTAATCTTCACATTATCTTAATACAACAAAGCAATATCTGTGAAGAACAATAGGTTGCCTTTGGATGCCATGTTTTGGTGAGGGATACAAGGGAGAACGTAATTGTTCTTTCAGATCAATTTAGTCTCCGTTCCTGCCATAAGTTTTCAGCTCATAGACATTCAAGTCATAAATAATTAAAAGGTCACGTACAACTACAAATTCCTGAAGTGTGGCATCTGTAGGGATTTTGCTTAGGAATAAAGGGCAGCAAAGCAACGAGAGTGATTCTCCTGAAAGTGAAAAATAGACACTTTCAGTAATCAATGGACAGGAACAATCAATGCCAAATTTAAAGAAGAAAAATCAATAGCACTCAAAACACATGGCTTCTCCGTTGCACAGGTTACCCTACTATAATGTTTTCTCATCCTGTGTCTTGGAAAATTCCAGTGTGTCTGCATATACATTCTCTTCCAACAACAGGGTCCAATTCCCTTCTTCAGCTGTATTATTGAGAGATTGTAGATACAGATTGTGAAAAAGATGGGAAAAAACACACACCATTTCCTCCATTTTTACCACAAATTATAAAGGAGGCCTGTTCAGGGTTTTTTGTTAGCAGACATGCTCCATAACAGCTGTTCCATCCTTTCCTAATAGTGTAGTATAAATATTCTGCTGCTTAAGTCTTTTTTTACCGAAACAGTGTCACAGTGGCATCAAAATACAAATTACTTATCAATTATTTTTAAAATATTATAATGAAATTGAAAACATTGTAAAATTGCAGGATGAAAAAATAGCACTGACAAAATATAGTTGGAGAAGGATCTTACAATGACAAATTCCTGAGCAATAAAATACAATTAAAAGGAAGACACTTCATAAAGAAGACAACTAGTTCCTACAGTATATAGGAAAGGAGAGAAATTGAAAGTACAAATCAAATTAACCTAATTATTTTCTCATGAATCTTGACTTGTGTACAGGAATGTTTGCAGCGAATATGTGTAACTGAGAGTTTCAGTAACTCAGTCACATTTGCAACACAGTCCAATGGTAGTGCACGAATGGAAACAGCTCTGCAGGTTTTATGAGCTTTCTTTGCTACAATTCGTCACCACAGTGAAAATTTCATTGTGGATCTAATTAACATGAGCTGAAGTTAATAGGATTGCTTAAAAAACAATTACAATTGCGATATATTTTCCCCTCCATAAAAACATCATTGTGTGCATTTTTGCCTTTATTAATGCTTCACTCTAAGGCATTTACTGTTCTTGACAACTGGAGGGGCAGAGGGTGGACAATTTCTTGCACAGGTCATTACAGCCACAATAATGAAAACCAAATTCAGATACCCACTAACAGAGAGTGGTGGAATCAATCCATCCCAAGTTCAAACTAAAATCCAAACCAATTCAGTAGATGTTGACGCATAGGGCAATTTGTTTTCATCAGCATGGTTGTCTTCCCAGTGAAACATCTGCTAAAGCGTATGTTGCATCAAGGTAAAAAACTTCTCAACCTTCTGGATAAACAGTTCTCAGAAAGGTAGTGCTTGTCAGGGTAAAGAGGGTCAATTATTCATAGAAGTATACAGTTGTCATAAGGAACCTCCAAGAGAGATTTAGAAATTAATTTCCAGTCTTTGAAATGAAACCAGGAACTGAAAAGACCATTTTCAAAAAAAGGCATTTATTCATAAAAATGTCATTTGATAAGTAGAATAAATACTAGACCTAAACATTTTGATATACACTTTGCAGCATATATCTAAAGAGCAGACATACAGAAAAGATGGGGAGGGTCGAGGAATTGTATGAAACTGCAGTACTAAAATGTGAGAAGCATTTTGAAGGATTTGTATTTCATTAACGTGAAAAACTTCCTCCAAACCCTGTGCAAATACCTGCTCACCCACCTTTACTGTAAACATTCATCTACCTGCTGATTCATTATTATTTTTGTTCTTCCCATTCCTCCTTTGTAACCATGCTGTATCTCAATTCATAATTGTTAAAGGAAGCAATTCATAATGGATTCCTTCTTTCCTCTGCCTTTATTCTGCCTCATCTTTTGAGGTTTTGGTTCTCTAGGAGTCTGGCTTTTACTGTGTGTTCAATGCTTTGGATTTCTTTTCTCTTTTGGGTGCCTTCTTCAGTGTGTGATAACTTTAGAGTGGATAGTTACCATGCTTACCGGTGCAAGGCAGTCTATCTACCTGTGATATTACACTGTCTTCATGATCAAGCTCCTCTCATGTCCTGCATTTGCCCAGAGCATAACTGACAACAGAAATAAGTGTGTCCGTGTTTCACAGTTCATAACGACACATATGACTCTATGCTCTCATCATGCAGCAATTTATCTGTCCTTGAAACTGAGAGAAGACATTTTCTAGCCTCACCAAACTTTTGTTGAGCTGTACTCCATTTATGAGGGTATGAGGTGTTTTTGTGGGATAGGGTGTTCCTGATAGTTCCTCAGGCTTTGAATTGCCTCGTCTCTGAGAAGATGAGATTTTGTGTACCTTCATGTGCTGCTGCCAGAAGCAGCAACTATCTCAAGAAGTTTTGAAGACAGTTCTGGAGCAAATGGAAGCGGTAAATTGTAGTTATGCAGGACATCAGAAAAAACATGGGGTAATGTACCCCTGGAGATATGACTGATATTAACAACAATGCCTAATCAGACCATAGCTAGAGCCCACCTGAAGTGGTGTTACCATGCTGGCTGTTGAAGATGTCTTCCTGCCACATCTTCTGTAGCAAGTATACAGGTCCCAAGATTAGTATGGAGACATAGCTTTTGGTGTTTTCTGTGTGCTGAAAACTTTATATGTCTTCCTCATTACTTGCCTTATAGTTCCTTAGCCATTATTCAGTAAGGAATGACAGATTTATGAGAGTTAACAGACCATGACTGTAATGTTCCCTCAATGATGGCAATTAGTTGTCAACATTCTTTGTGCTTTACCTGCAATCAGGATGTTGTACTCTTTCCATAACTGCACCTTACTGTTATTATTCCTGTCTTTGCCAACCCAAAATAAGACATCTGCAATGGACTTTACACAGACCCAATTATTGATGCACCTGGAAAGGGTCCAGATTATACTCTTATCAGAAGGAAGATTCCAGAAACACTTGATTACAAATTCTTGTAAATGGGTGAGTAAAAGGAAATTGAAGAACAAGTATTTCTAGGTATTGAATATTTATAACAGTATTAGACTGTAGTAGTATATTCCCTCTAAAACATATACGCCTATCATTAATGATTAAAGAAGTAATCCCTGTTTTCATTAAAAAGAGGCACATTTCCAGTCTTCATTTTTCAAATAAATGTTTGAAAATGTGAATCAAGCATAATAAATGGGATGTCACTTGCCTGAGTCCACAGAGACTGAAATAATAGCCCTGACATTGACAACATGCCCCAGGCAGCTCAGTACAACATTAACTGCAAGACATACTTCCCAAGGAAATACCAAGGGGACAGTGTGTGTGTTTGACAATGCAGAGTGCAGTGGGCCCTGCTCTCCCATACACCCAATGCAATTCACTTGCCAAACCTTCTGGGGCCTCTCCGTTGCCATCCCTACCTCTGGAGAACGAACTGCAACAGTTGTTGAGAAGAGGAGATGGGTGACTTTCTGCCACGTTTGTTGAGAAAGCCATCCCAGGGGCTGTTCTTCTTCATCTGAGTGGCAGAGAGGGTTACGGCCTAGAGTTACAAGAACAAATATATACTTTTATCTCTAAAATATGTCAAAAGGCAGTATGCGCCTTTGCAGCTCTTAACAGAAAGTTCTACCTCATCCAAAGGCACAAGAAGGTAGTCCAAACGGTAGAGGAATCTTTGCTTGATGAACGTTTTGCACCTACAGTTGATCAGGAAAATTGAGAAATATGGAAAAGCAACTATTTCGTAACATACCAGACCTTACTAAGAGGATACTTATCAAGACAGTGTGCAAGGATGTAGTGGGTTAAGCAGAGGGGAGCTAATTTTTTTTTTCCTTTTCTCCCTTCTCTTCATAAATAGCTAGCAAGAAGCTATGCTTTGGATTCCTGCTCAGGAGAAAAGCTGATACGAAGAGAACAT
>VZTO01023674.1:48842-93761 GCA_013400615.1 Syrrhaptes paradoxus | reverse complement strand
AGGGGCAGTATCACTGTGTATCACATTGCATATTTGTATATAGTATTATTTCCAATATTATTGTAGTTTAGTTATTAAATTGTCTTTATCTCAACCCACGAGTCCTCTTTGCCATTTACCTCTTTAATTCTCTCCCCTATCATTGGGTGGGGGCAGGGACTGTGTGAGCGGGTGTGTGTGGTTTGGCCCCCAGCCAAGGGCCAACCCGCCACAAAGGATTATGCCAAACTACATAGATAATTAATATATTAATTCCTATGGTTGCCTAACTTCCAAATTCTTGTCTGTTCAGGGAGCAGGAGCTTCAAGCCTAGAACCTGAGCTGAGAAATCACGAGAAGATAAAGAAATCTGTGATCTTAGGTACATGAATTAGGACACTGTTTGTTGGGGTTTTTTTAATTGCTTTAATTATAATTTCTTTACAGTTATAATTTGTTTACATTTATATGAAGAATAGATTACTACTGTTACTGCATTAAAGATAGATATAAGTATTATGGAAGACATACACTGGAATGAGTGAGTCATTCTGATATTTCAAAGCATCATAGACCCTAGAATTTAGATGAAACAAAGGTCAGTTTAAACTTGTGTCCTATAGACCAAGAAGAGTAGCAAGTACAGAATATTCTAAGAAATAGAATTGTGCAATTTCTCTGAAAAGTCCGNTTTTTTTTTTCTTTTTTCTGCATCTGAAAAGTCCAAGTCCTATGTGCAGTGATTTTATGAATGGAATTGGATGGGATAATGCAGATGATGCCATCTGCAGCCAGGGCAGATGGGCAATGATGACACAAGAGTAATATCTACCATGAGTAGAGCAGAACAGATTTTGTAGCAAAGAATTACATGATCTATGGCTTTCATGATGCTCACAACCTTGGACTGGATAACAGGTTAGGTGCACATCTGAACCGGACTACTTAGCATGGAATTCTCTAGACTGAAGCATGTATGGGTGGGAAAAGGATGACTTTCCAAGTCGTACTTCAGCTGGGGGTAGAGCCTTAGGTGAGCAGTCCTCACCCTCTCTCTCTCTATCTCCTCTCTCTCTCCTCATATAGTTGCTCAGGTTTTCCGGTTTCCCTGGAGCTGCTGATTGTTTGGTGAGTGAGAAAGAAAATGTTTAGAAAGGTTCAAATTTAGTTTTTCAGGTTCAGAGATAATATGCTCAGTGAAGGTCTGAATAATTCTTTTATTTATTCTAGAAAAGGTTCCTCTCATAGTCTGAATCTGACTTTTTCTGCTATTGGCATCCATCACATAAATTGTTCCTCATTCTGATCCCCAGTGTATTTGTGCCCATGAGTTCTGCACACAGCGTGCGTTAATGTGAGAATTATACAGTCTGTCTGCTGTTTGGGTGGTATTCTCTAACTGGAAGTAAAGCCTATTTATCCCTAACTGGATTGTAACAATAAAGTGAGTCAAATAAACCATTCTGCAAAAAGTGGTGAGGCAGCTGTGACTAGTACGACATAGCAGACATATTTGCATATTTATAGGGATCTTTTTTCTTGCTTAAGAAGGTTTGAAATTTCTGGTTGCATGTACTCAGAACTGTATGAAATCTTCAGCATACTTCATAGGCCAACAAGTTAGACCATAGTAACCACAAAACCAAATACCTCTCTCTGCCAAAAGAAAAATGGAGACGTACCGTTAAACATATAGTGTCCTGATGACATTGTGCAGAATGCACAATATGATGGGGTTACATCTGCTACTTGAGATACAAAAAAAGAAAAAAAAGGTTTGCCAGGAGAGGTAACACAGCTCATTTGACAAGAAAACTGAATTATATCAGTTAATTGATACTAATGCTCATTTATGTCACCTGTTGTGAGCGTACTAATAGAGTGTTCGACAGTAAAATTTGCTGAAATGCCATCAAAACAGACTGCAGGAGAAGCTATGAAAAAGATGTTGTTGAGATCACAGAATTCCAAGTTGATTGATTGATTGATTTTATACGCAATAAACTGTGCTAGTCCAGCTTGTAAAAAATAAAGTTGAACTGGGAGTTGGAGGCAAGGAATAAAACGAATGGCCTGAGAAGTCTGCAACAAATTCCAGGAGTTGAGAGAAGAGAAAGGTTGTACACAAGTTGGTCCCAGATAAATTAATAAGTACATTTTTTCTGTTAGCTCTGTTGCAAGGAATAATTGGCATTTTTATACATTATTTATTTGCATCTGACAGAAGATGTCAAAAAGTTAGTTTTAAATGCTATACTTAGAGTCAATATATTATTCAGTCCGGGTTTATTATATGTGTGGGTGGTATTTTAATTTTGTTTTTAATGTGCTTTTAACATCACTGGAGCGCCCAGGATTCACATACTTCTGCCTAGAAAAGCAAAAAAGGCTTTTCCTTTTCTTTAGTATTTGGTTACCTCTATCTCTGTGCTAAACCAGCCCAAAAGAAGACAGCTGTTTTAACCTCTTTAATGTTTTTTGTAGTCATTGGAGCACAAGATTTTCTCCTGGATAAGAATTATTCATTGCTCAGCTATTTCACCTGTTGCTCTATAACAGCTTTTCCCAATCTTCTGAAATCAGAGTCTGCTCTGTTGTTGTACTTTCACCAAGCCATGGGCTCTTTAGATTTTGCTCTACTCCTTAGTAAGTTTTGAATCCCCCAGTAGGTTTCTTGGTCTTTGTTTTGAGAGTCTCTGTAAATATACAATAATACTAAAATTACACCATTTGTGAATAATTGCTCTCCTTCTGTAATTCTCAGTTATTAACATCTGCCACAGAAAGTCATGAGAAGCTCTCTGCATTGAATAAACTTATCAGAAGAGAGGTGCAGAAGGAAAGGCAGTACCTTTATTAAAATAACACCCAATTAACAGCAAAAAATCAAAACTGTAAAACTTTGCAGCTGACCTACAGCTTTCTTTCAATTGCATCATGCATGCACCAGGAAGAAGCTCATGTTGAATAAGCAAGAACAGAGGAAAGGCCAGTTGGGACCATGCCTTAAGACACTTTGAGTGAGCAATGGAAGGAATTCTTATTCACAGGGGTAAGTGAAATAGAGCACCCAGGAAGAGTGACCACAGTGATACACTGGGATGGTTCTTCCTGGTTTGGATTCAAAGGCCTCATGAATTTAATTCCAGCATATTGGCACAGAGGTAGGCAAAAAAGCTCTTTCTTAACTGTGTATCCACTTTTTTTCTTACTGTCAGAAAGCTTCTGTCTTAGAGAGCATTATTTCATGTCTTCTTCAGAACACAATCAAAACAACTCCATGAAATGAAACTTCAGAAAATATCGCATTTATCATTTTGAAATGTGACAGTAAATTTTAAGCAAGAGTATTGAAGTGGCTCTCTGTTTCCCAGTGGTGACGGCCTTAAATATTAAGTGCTATGCTGCACTTAGTGATTGATATTTAACAGGAGAGGACATGTTCTTGGAACTAGTTCTTGGAATTAGTAATCTGTGCTTTTGGTTATCATGAATCATATTTTCGTAGCAATTTGGTGCTAAGCTGTTTCTTTGAAGAATATGAATGCTATTCCAGCTTTTGCTTTTCCACTGTCTCTCCACATCTGTCTCAGGTGTCCTGACGGCATCTGTTGTATTTTCATTTTATTTAAGTAAAGTCAAACTAGTATCTTACTAGGGAATAATTTCAGGGTCTAGATGGAAAAATCTCATGAAATTTGTTGCTGTTGCCTTTCTTGTCCTCTCCATGCACTAGAATTTTTGAGAGAACAGTTATAATGTCACAAATCTGCTGATTTAATTTGAGATCAGACAGCTAGCTTGTCATGTAAGTGTTGTACAGCTGCCAACCAGACAAGGAAAAAAAATGGTTCTTAATTTGCTAGGAAATAATCTTGTAGTAAGTCAGCTTTATATTTGGGTTATGAGGAAGCCTGCATAGTAATCTGTCATCTCTTTGCAGTTAACTGCTGCTTACTGTACTATGAAATTTGGATCTTGATCCAGTTTCAACTACCGATTCACTCAAACTTTGCAGGACATGGAAATTTGAGGGAGAAACAAAATTAATACTGGGGATGCCCTGTACACTGCAAGGTAGTGATATTTTTATTTAGTTGTGGTATTTTTTAACTAGTGTGGCAGATATCTAGCATTCATAAGGGGTTTTTTTTGGCATAGAAAGTCATGACAAATGGGTCAAGGGTGAATTCAGGCCCTCACTGATATTACTTTTTTGTTGACTTGCCCACAGAAGATTAGTAAGGTGAAATGCCTGTTGCAGAGGTCATATGCTCTTACCAAAGTACTATTCATGGGACTGGGAAATTATATCAAAGTGAACATTCACAGGCAAACTTGAATGTACAGAAATCTTAAGGACTGGAAACGATCCATCTCCTTTCTGTATATTGTCTTGCTGTTGTTATTGGCAAACTCTGGTTTCAGCTCTTCATAAATGTTGTGTGTTGACTTCCTTGAGGGCAGGGAGGCTTTGCAGAGGGATCTGGACAGGCTGGACTGATGGGCTGAGGCCAGTTGTATGAGGTTCAATAAAGCCAAGTGCTGGGTCCTGCACTTTGGTCACAACAACCCCCTGCAACGCTACAGGCTCAAGGGAGAGTGGATGGAAAGCTGCCCAGCAGAGAGGGACCTTGGGGTGCTGGTCAGCAGCCGGCTGAACATGAGCCAGCAGTGTGCCCAGGTGGCCAAGAAGGCCAACGGCATCCTGGCCAGCAAAAGAAACAGTGTGACCAGCAGGACGAGGGCAGTGATTGTGCCCTTGTACTCGGCACTGGTGAGGCTGCACCTTGAATACTTCTGTCCTGCCCTGCAGGTATTCCCCAGCTGCCTGGCTGCCTCTCTTCCCTGCCAATCTGCACATTCTACCCAATCATTTGGTTTCTCCAGGAGTGGTTGGACATAAGGAAAAGCTGTCAGGAACAAACCTGCCTCCTGTTGCTGCAGCCCATGGTGTGCTCTGGTTCTGCTCCTCACATTTGCTGCATTCCCCAGGGAGGTTTCAGAGCCTTTAGCATGCTTTAATAACACACCTGGTCTTTAACATTCAGAAATGAGTGCTGTGCAACATCTGCAAGGGATTTTAAGATTGAATTGCTTTAAAAAACAACTAATGGATAATTTGATAGATACTATAACACACTGTGCCCCCAAAGTAAGAGAAAAATCACCCTTTGGAATCTATTTTTTTTAAGACAAGCATTATGAAGGTAAGCTCTGACTGGTTTCCATGGCTACCATCTACTATATATCAGTATTCACTGTGACCGGCATTTTAAATGGCCCAGGGTGAGTCCTCAGTACGCAGATTCTCACCTGTGACATATTGTGTGTCATATCATAGAAGCAGTTTCAGCTACTGACTGCGGCATTGAGATTTACTGGTATAAAACACTGAATAAATTAAATTGTAAACAAATATTGTATTTGGAATGCAGTGCAGTCAGCTGAACACCGAAGTTAGAAAAAGCCACAGTAAAAAATATATGTTCCCATCTGCCTTTCTTTTCAGTGTGGGTAATCTACAATTTTCTAATGATACAGCTTCTAACACTTATGACGATGATGGGTGCTGTAATAGTTTTCTTACAAAGTGAGGTATGCATTTTCTCGTGGCTTAATTACAACACAGGCACTCTGATCATAATGGTTGAATGAATTTCTAGTGATCTTTCCCCATGACGTTCTGTAAAGAATAACATTTGAAGACTTCTGTCAGTGTCTAAATGTTACACATTTTGTCATCACACACCTCTGTTCCCTGGGTGAGGCACTGATTGCTTTGTTTCTTAGAATCTGAATTATTAGAACCATTGAACTTTTATTTTTTTTCCATAGGCAAATGTTTCAAAATGAAAAACCCGAGTGAGGGAGTTCTTAAAGTTTTCTAGTCCCCTGACGAAGGACACAGTCCAGCATGACAGTCAACAAGCTACCCTCTCCCCAGCGAAATGCTGGCTAAATGGTTGGCACACCAAATCAGTCCTGGTACAATCTCTGGAGCAGTGAGATGAATTCAGGTTGGCATTTTTTGCACCTGTTGAGAATTGTGTCTCTTTACAACGAGAAAAAGTAGCTCTTTTTTCCCCCAGCCTTACTATCTGTCCAGTTTTGAGGTCTCTAGTTTACTTCTGATATTTTATTGTGCTCAAAGAAGCAGGAAGAAGAGACTTCTCAGTGCTCACTGCTTATTCTAAGTATCTGATCATTATGAATCCACTGGAGCTTCATTAGAACAGCACCAAGTATAATAAATTTGCTCACTATTCACAGAGATGGCTGAGGCATGTGCTGGCGAGTTATTTAGTACGGGGTGAGCATAAATAAGAAAATTATTTAGATGAAATGTTGCACAGTAATGAGCACTATACTAGGCAAATCAGATATAAATGTTAACAGTATGCTTTTTTTAATATTAATATCTGCAATAAACTGCCTCATTTCTCTTTCAGCTGTGAAGATATTTCCCATCATGAAAACATCACATTTACATTGCTTTGACCTTTCTATGTCAATTAATTTTCCCCCTTTTTCCTCTTATTAAGCTGTATATAATGCTTCCAGTTTATCAGAAAATGGGGATCAATGTCATTTTAAATGGCTTACAAAAGTTTTTACCAGTGATTGTTTGGACACATAGGGCGTTCTTAGAAGATGCTCATCTTCAGCCTCTAATATCCCAATGCTATTAAGTTCCCTGTGCATTTAGTCATGGGTTGAATAATAGAATACCTTCAAATAGTTACCTCTTTTCTATTGCATAATAAATTCTTTGCTCCTGAAGTGGATTTGTGATGTGCAACATCCAAGTCATTTCATACACAAAACTCCAAATACTTAAAGTCAGAGTTCTCTGCAAATGAGTAAAATGGGAGAAAAGATGAGGAGATACTTAAAGCATGACCAAGGTCATGTTTCCACTGTCAAGTATGCTTACTGCCAGCGTGGACTCCTCAGGGTCCCAAGCAGAGGCTAAGGCATGTGTGTCCTGTTCCCTCTACCCACACACGGCTTAACTTGAACTTCTACCCCATGTCACGGCTGCAGGAAGCTGCAGAGGCTGTTTTACTTCTGGTCCCCTGTCTGTCTAGTACACTATAGTATCTGGAGGGAAAAGGGAACAAAAGAAGTTAGTTTCCTGGTCAAGGGAAACCACTTGTGAGACACTGGGTTGCTGCCACTGCCTTCTGCCACTAAATGCATACAGAAAAAATCTTAATGAAAGAGGAACCCTGCCTCCCTGAGAAAGATTTAACAAACCTGATCTCATTGAGAGGAAATAAGTTGAAGTTTTGTTAAAAATCACAGGGATCACTTGAAGGCTACAAGCTGTCAAATGTAATGACTATGAGTGAACATGTTTGCCTAGACCCTGTAAAGCCTCGGTAGAAGCTTTTGGTCTTATTTACCATATGGTTCCAAGCAGTTGCAATTCATCCAGGCCAGTGTTTTTGACAGGCAGACAGATACCTTCACACTTCCACTCTGAGAGGCTTCAGAGCTGAATGTTAAGCGGTGAGCATCATCACTCTGCAGTGCATTTGACACTAACATCCCCAGTGAAACCATGCAGCTTTGAATAAGAATAAAGTAGTAGGCAGGGATGTGGAGAACAGCTCAGTTAATTGCTTCGATCAAGAAAGAATCTGTTTACTTACAGGGACAGCTGCAAAGCCTGACACAGTATTTGAGGTGGGAAATTGCCTTTTATTTTATTACGTGCACACAGACAGTGCGTGACCCTGTCAGGGTGGCAGGTATCTGTGTCCGAAGTTTTTGTAGCAGCCAGAGCTAAGGGTGACCTAGAGGTGTTTGCTAAGATGCATTCATCAACCTTCACAAGTAGTTGTGAGTTTTGTGAAATCTACTGGTAAGTAAATGTCCAAAGACTGCACTGTTACCATTTGCTTAATTTATTGTGTCTGGGAACAGGGTTTACAGCTACTGCAAGTTATTTTATTTGGTGTTACTTCTCTATCCTACCTGCAGTGGTGCCTAGATTGACACATCAGAGACAGGTCTGCCATTCCTTCACCCAGAGTCTTAGATGAAAATACAGTAAAGCGTGAAGGTGGTTTTTGTTATTACTTTTTATGATTCTAGAAGTAAATTATGCTACTTACACATCTGGCAGGCAATTTGTGTGTTCCTCTTAGAAAACAGATGTTAAAAAATGCTAGGAAACTTATTGCCACTTGTAGAAAATGCAATAACTTTTCTGAGTTATACCAACCTCAAGGAAAAAAAAAAAAAGCTAAAGTTCTCAGCAATGAAAGAGACTCATGTCCTACCAGAAATTTTTTCAGCTTTGCACATGTTTCTCAGATGTTTCTAACAACCTTTATTATAACATTTGTCTAAATAAGTCACTAAAGAACTAGAAAAACAACAACAATGGGTAGCTTTTAGCTATCGAAGGGGATTAATGGGAATTCGTGTTATTCATGGAATAAGTAAAACATAAGCATGCGTGTGTGTATGTATAATACATGTACACATGTATATCCATGTAGATACATATATATATATGTAATATTTACACATAAATCAGCAGCTTTTAGGGGAAGTAGAATTTTTCCTATCTCTGTTATTAATTACATGAGATAACATGTAGAGAGCTGAAGACATTGCAGCTAACAGTGGCCTCCCCATTGGGTTCAGGACCCAAAGTGTTTCACTGCTGCCCTTTCTGCTAAATGTTTTGTGAGTAGTGACTCAAGCAGGACGTTTGTCCAATGCATTTCAAGAAGAAACAGATAACAAATATTATGCAAAGCTAAACAGAGGCAATCACTATTTTAGCAGTGTTATCAAGACAGAATATAAGGTTGTTAATGCATCTGCCTAGGTTTTATTGTGTCTGATGGTAATAATTTACTTTCAATAGACTTAATGGCCTGAGCTATTATGCTATTATCATGTCAGTGCTGTATTAGGAAAGAATGCTAGTTTGAGTGCTGGCAGCAGTTGAATTGGAAGAATTGCTTTGAAGACCATTATGTCGTATGCTATAGAAAATGATATAACATTGTTATTTATAGGGACATAAGATAAAAAAGAACTTCAGTACTGTGTTAACAGCCATTGTCCTAATTCATGGTCTCTAATATAGTAACACTGAATACTAGAGTGACTGAGACAAGATTAGCTTTGAAATGGGGAAGAGTGAGAATTTATTTTAGATGAATAAGAAAGGCTGTAGAAAGACTGAAGGCAGATCCCCTAGAACTTGCTGACATCTTTTTAAAAGCACAAGTTTGAATCTTATTTGTTTTAACTTTTGAATAAATTGACTCTTGTGTTTATTCATTTTGCATTTCAATCGGACAAATTTAGTTAACTTTAGGATACACAGCAGAATTTAGGTTAAAAATACAGAGTTTTGTTTATAAGACAGACCCAATTGTGCAAACCCACATGATGTCAATACCAAAAATTTTTTGCACGTGCTAAAGCAGTGTGAGGTGCTGCTGCCTTGCAGGGTTCTTTTGTCTCTTTTACAAGCCTGACTTTCTGGATTACTATCCAGGGACTCCAGTGGGGAATGTTGTCAGTGTGGGCTTCCTAATAGATAGGGTTGGATGCAGGGACAGATGTGGCCTTCCCAATAATGAGGGAGGCAGCAAAGCAGCACAAAGCAGCATTTCCTATCATACAACTAGAGTGTGTGCCACACAGGATAATGCTAACAGAGCGTTACCGTTCCTATAGCTTTTCTGACAAATTTGTTCCTGCTCACAGAGGTACTGTCTCCTTGTAGAATCATAGAATCCTGTAGGCTGGAAGAGACCTTTTAACATTATCGAGTCCATGTTACATTTACTTCCCTTGGGTCATTGTGGGATCTGTCATGCAGGTCTGTATCAGGCATCTGGTGCCTGATTAAAGCGATTATTTCAGTTTCTAAGGCTACTGCTAGATATTTTCTGACAGCATTGAGTGCTTATAAGAAGGATCCCAAGAGCTTAATCATCTCATATTAATTTTAAATTATTGATTTTTCTATAGAAATAAAATCAACAGGAGTTTATTTAAGTATATAGTTTTTATTTACTTCTAACGGAGACTTCTAAAATTCAGAGGCACAATTTTCCATATTTAAGCTGGAGAACTATCAGCTCTTCAGCTTCTGCTTGCTACCGTAGGAGAAGTGGTGTGTAATGGTTTAATATTGTCTTATTTTGGCTTCATATCATCTGACAGCCCCCCTAATCTGTGAGACTTCATGGCATTGCCTTTCCGTAAGTACATGTTCCCTGAGAATCTATTGGGACAGGACTCAGGTGCTCTATCTCCTGCAATTATATAATTTAATACAGTATATTTGCTCACTGCCTGCAACAGCTGAGGTATCTGCATGGCTACCCTTCCTCCAGGGAGGATTGGTGTCCTGAGCATGGAACCTGCAGGATGCGTATGGGCCGGATATATAGGAACAGAGCTACAAGTCAGCCAGCGCAGGGACTGACCAGAGCAGCAGGGGCTGCAGCACCAGCTAAGAGACCCATTGTGGAACCTTCTTTAAAAGCCTGACGTTGAAAAACTCCTGTTGTACATGCACAGAGATGAACCTCCAAATTAGCTAGCTAAAGATATATAACATATAACCTGCAATCCTCATCCTCCTGGGTAAGGGTGGCGCGCATTTCCCACAGTACTCTACTGGGCTATGCTAACATAGCATTCTCTGTATGTATACAGTACATTTTTATGCCTTATTCTTTTAGCCTATATAAAAAAATTAAAAATATCTTGATCTACCTTTCAATCTGATTTTGATCACTTTCAGTTAAACCTGTGGCATGATGTATTTTAAATGTAAATTATCTTGAAATTGTAAGAGAATTAAAGCGAATGAGAAAAAATACACCTTCATTATTTTTGTGTGCATGTTAAACCTCCTACTGTTGCATTTAGCTCAGAGAAAATAAGCTATCTGCCTCCAACCTGAAGTAATTTGCCCTGCTAGAGTGATCAAGATATTCCCAAAGGTAAGTTACTGCTCTGGAAAAAGAAAACAGCATTAGACATTTAAAGCTTCAATGGTTAAAACGTTTACTTCATAAATATTAAAGGCAAGCCAAAGCTCCTAACTCTCACAGTCCTGTAAAGGATGATGTTCAATCACAGCAGTGGAGCAGAGAGGGTGTCAGTGAAGATGCTGGAAAGGATCGATACAGTTCCTTAGCAACAGGGCTACGTGCCTGGGGTTCCTGCATCCACAGGGACCCGCCTGACCCACTAAATCAAGGCAGCAGCTTGCCTGTGCTGCTATTGTGCTAAGTTGGAGCAAACGTTTCCACTGTTCTGTGTTTCTCAGATCAACCCAGACATAAGAGAAACAAGCAGCAGTGGGGCCAGAAAAAAGTAATCATATTGTTGCTTTAAGAAGACGAGCACGCTGTAACCTCAAGGATTCCTTTAAAGAAAGGTAGCTTTATGAAAGGGAAGAAACCTCAAGTGCTCTGATACAATTATTGCTTTCTAATATCCAGTGATAGACCTAATATTAGGTTTATTATAGAGCAATCACAGTCCATAGCCATGGAGTATAGCTTCTGAGCAGAGGTTATGTTAACTATGTTCACGGGGCTGCATAATTATGATGGTCTGATGGAAAATGCAGACAGTGGAAAGCATACACAGCTTCTTTGTTTTGCCATTCTTTTAACCTTGTTGAAATTTATAATATAATTGTGGGTGGTAGCTTAAAAATAATTTGTTTTCTTTTTACACAACAACATTTTTAGGATTCTTCCATTCTACATGAGAAAGCACTGACTCACTATGCATGGGTTTTTTTCCTCCCTGTGTGTTCAGAGCCAATATGGGGTCCAAATAAAAAAACTGTTTTGGTTACAAATTGGTTATCTAACCAAAAAAAGACAACAGTAGAGGAGAAGCAGACAGATAAAAGTCAACTAAGGCTTCCTGAGACCATTATTTTTATCAGAAAGTGTGGGATGAAATGGAAAACATATGTTTTGTGTCACAATAAACAGCATATTTTACTACTCTTATCATAGAACTATGTGTTAATCTTGATGCATCTGACAAATATAATGTGATTGCTTTGTCTTTCCTCAAATGCAGTGTCATAAGTGTATTGCTTGCATATTTTCACTCTCTCATTTTCTTTCTTTCCTCATTAAAGAAGAAACAAAAATCTTCCAGTGTTGTGTTAGATAGTTGATCAGTCTGACCTCTGCATGAAATGGGTAGGTCCGCCAGTGACAGAGCCAATTTCAGTAGCAAGGCTCCTTGCTACTAAACCTATTTTTCAAAATACTGCAGGCTGTTTGTGAGTTGAGACTCACTCTCGCCCTGACCTTAGATTTTTCTTTATAATAAAGTCTGCTGAAAATGCAAGATGACACTGGGATCATTAATTGATTCCTTTGAGTGATTATGAATATCATCTTACAGAAACTGGTTTGAGCTGCCTTCACAGGATAGTCATACATAATAACATTCATATCTCTTAGAAGTTCTTAAAAATCTGGGAATACCATGTATTCAGAATACTACATACCTGAAAAAAAATTATTTAATATCTACATGGGATTTTTTTGCCCTACATTGAAGCAATTTCAGTATACATTAAAAGCAAAAAGACCAAAGTTTGTTGATGCTTTTCTCTTCACGATAATTGAATTTTACAGGTGTAACTGTGAGCTGAATTGAGTGCTCAGACACAGAGGAAGACAAATTTTTTATCTTCTGAATTCTATGGCCATAGGCCATTAATTTCAGAAGGAAGTCTTGGGCCAGCACCCTTGTTGAGAGGGTAAACAAGGGTAACAGCAGCTGAAATAAAGACCAAAATCTGATGAAGCCTGAATTTTACCTTTTGTTTTATTCATTGATATTATAATAGCTTGGGCTAGTTGCAGTACTCTGTCTTTAATTTTTTTTAAACAAGTAGTCAATATCCAACCTCACTAGTTACTATGCAATCTGAGTAGCTTAGAGTATATATATTTCATGTCTATCGTTTCACTCTATTAGGAGGCAACCCCTTGTATTATGAGAGAGATGAAGGCCAAAGCAGCATCTCTCATTAGCCTTCCTGTTTCCATGCTGCACTGCAGGAAAGGGCAGGTTGCATTACTGTGAGTCACTGGACAAGCATTATCCCGTGGTAGTTTGTTATCTGATGAACAGGTTTTTATGCTTTGGATCTTGGCTATGGGAAGATTTTCGACACAAGACTTGTATGGTCATAAAGGCTAACCACTGCTGATAAAGGGAAGTCCCATAAAGCTCTGAGTTGTCTCTAGCCTGTGCAAGGACTTCTACAGTGAGTCCTAAAAGTATCCTAAAAGACAGTGAGATTTTTCCTGGCTTTAGGGAAACTTTGGCTTTAGCCGACTCTATACCTTAGGAAAGGGGAATGCTAGAGACAATGTTCCTCACCAGAATAATCATCTCAAAGAAGCTCTCCCAGGTAATATAGACAAAAGCAGGCTTGGCATCATTATAACCTATGGTGAGGGAGAAATGACTGTCCCTCCACCTTCTACCAGACTGGAGAAATGAGAAAGAAGAATTATTTTTTCCTTCATTGCAGTCTTGTTCCAGATAGGCTTAGCTAGACATCTGTACCAGACTCTGGATGTGAACTCCTTATCAAAGTCTGTGCTCAACACACAACCAGCAGCTATGACCCAAAATGGAAAGGAAAGCCATTTTGTATATAACTTTATCTGAAAAAATAAATACTCTGGGATAGGAAAGGCTTTTATTTTGACAGCCAAACCTCTTGACAGATCCAGAGTGAAAGATGAAAAAACCTCCCATGCCTCCAAAAAGCTACAAGAATAATTGAACAATTCAGGCTCAGTGAGGTGTGGAGGGCACAGCTAGGCAGTGCTGGCACAATCCTTCAGGGCATGACAGCTCCTCAGGAAGAGTCTATTTTTCAGTCAGCTGCTCATTAATCAGGATTCTCTGTAGCACTTGGGGTAGCCCCAGGACCTTAATCGATTCTCAGTAGCTATACAGCTCCAGTGCACACACCACTCCAGCACCGCCCCTCACCCAGGACTGGGTTTGTATTTTAAGGGGTGGGAGGCACTGCCTGGGTGCCATATATGGTTTGAGGATAGCGAACAGTCAACAGCCAGTCAACATTATGAACTGCCTATTTGGACAAAATAATATCTAAAAAATGTCCCATAAAAGTAATTCAGCTCCAAAGAGTCAACGGGAAGAGGGAGATGAGGCACTTTCCTGAGGCAGCTCAGTGCCGTCTCAAGCTCAGCAGAGGATGTCCACATCCCATTAGCATCCCATGGCCACTGAAGGGAACTGAGCAGTAGGTTCCTCTGTCAAACAGCATCTCCTGGGTGGCCCCTGGGAGCGGGAGGCCTCAGCCCTGTGTCCTGCAGCAGCTCCAGCTCCCTCTGCCAGCTGAGCAGCTCAGGCTCTGGGCAAAGCTGAACTGTCCGTAACCTTTTAACACTTCCTTTAGGCTACTGCACCAAAAAGAACAGAACTTTTATGAGAACATATGAAAGGAAAAAAAAAGAGCAGGGCTTAGTAAGTCACTGATGGCAGTCCCTGCGGTGGCTGTATTTTATTGAATGACTTCTCATTCAGCATGCATAAGCAGTTCTTCCTGACGGTACTAGTTCTCCAGACCCTCAAGGGACCATCTTTATACAGTAGGCTCTAAAGTCTTTGAGATACGTGAACGCAATGGTAAAAAAAAGTGCTTCCAAAACCTCAGATATATCCAACAGTAGAGGCAGCAGTTTAGTCTCTATTTTTGCTAGACCCCAAAAATCATCATTATCTGGTAAAGCTATCATTTATCTTTTCCTGTTAACAATATATGTGCTTAGTAAAAAAAATGTAATGAGAGATGTAAGCTTGATTATACTGCAAATCCTGGGGTCCTATGTTAAACATTAAGCACTGCTATTATTTTCACGTGTCAGCATGACAAATTTTGTATCCTCTTATTATTATATTTGCTGTAAAGAGAAAACCATATAGTAATTGTTAGAGACTCTCCAATTTTTGGAAGACTTTGTTAAGCGTATTTTTCACCAAAGGCCTATGTTGTACTAATTCTGAAATCATGATGGTTATGCACAAAGTTGAGGCACTGATATTCGCAAATATAGGAGTCAACTTATTTGTTCAAAACTTGAATAAGCATTTTTTTAATATGAGTATATTGACATCTCTTGGGTTAGGGACCCAAGCATCCTGTAGTTAATACATAAATAATATCAAGTATCAGTAATAAGTAACAGGCAAAGTCTGTTACCTTTACCTTTTCTGAAGTCTGGTTATTGGATCAACAGAACCTATGTTTTTCCCACTCCACTGCTATGCAAAACTCTAGAATCATGCTGCCACACAGATTGTCCCCTCACGTCTCTGTTTCTTCCCTTGATAGGAAAATCAAAAGTAAGTTCCCTGATTTGAAGGCCTTGTTTGCTTCAGGTTAGAATTCTTGGGAAGTGCAACATAACTCCCACTCCATTAAGATGTTGTTTGGATTTGTGCAGCTTCATGCAGCTTCAGTGAACTTTATAGGGGGTGAAAGTCAGCGATGCCTCTCACGTCTGCTACTCTTCCCAACCAAACACCTACTGCATAAAGATGTATTGTTAGAGGATCAGATGGCACTAGCAAAAATTAATGTACTTAGAACAATGACAAAAATCTACCAGGGAAGACTACATGAGAATTGGTGTACTTAAAAAAGGAAAACTTTGCTGGAATGTACAAAAAAAAAGAAATCTCTTACAAGCTCTTCTTGGTCAATGGAAAAATATTTTCCTCCAGTTTTGCACATAACTGTTTCATATGTTCCACTTGTGTGATTTGCTGTTGTGTAGTAGACCTTCTCAGCTTGCTGAACAGTTAGTAACCAAAGTAGTGCTTTCCTCATACTGCATTTGGTAACAACTTCTATATCTTCAGGTATTTCACAATCTCATGTATGACAAGGCTGTCAGTGTTTTCCTTAATGAGGGAAACCTCATACATCTACACACCTATGCAATTCTAAGTCTTCTTCCAAGTCTTTATAGCCTTTTATATTTAATATATTCAATTTTAATATGTAAATATTTAATATCAATGTTTATGCCCAAGTATTTTATATAATTATATAAAAATGTAATATGTACATTAAAATGAATAGAAAATAGTTATATCATTTATTTATTTAAGTATTAATATGAAAAATTCATACAGTAGTATTAATATATAGTAATATTAATATAGTTATATTTTATAGTCTTCTTAATTTACTTTTCTGTCCAAAATAGGTGTACTTATTGCTGTTGATAAAGCTGTGGCAAGAACGCTTAGTGTCTCAGATCATCTGCCCCAAGTTTGCGCTAGGAATCCTCTTCCCTATAGTTACTTTGGCTGAAGCATTTCTCACCTATCATACAGCTAAAACAAAGTTTTTAGTGTTCAGAGGCCTCCTGAAAGGACGGCATCATTAGGCTTCATCTCATGTAACATCTCACCACTTAGTTTAAAAAAAAATCCATTTTAACTGCCTGGGCAGGTAAACGATTAAAGGGTTTCAATGCAATGTGACCACAGATAAAATTACACCTCTAAGGAAGTTACGCTTAATTTGACTTGATATTTTCTAATTTATTGCAGTGATATGAAAACTCTTTTTGTTTCTACCAGTAAACTTTCCCTAAAAGAATTTGTTTCAAATGTTTACTGCTTTCATTTAGAGATTGCACATAAAGAGCTGCTTTTCCTCTTCTGCAGCTTTGATTATCTATGAAATATTAGGTTAACATAGATCAACATTTTCTGTCTTAAACTGGATAGCCTTACTTTTGTTGGGGTTTTGGGTTTTTTTGTTGTTGTTGTTGTGGGGGTTTTTTTTCCTTTTACTTGAAACTCCCAAGAGAAGATACAAGAAATGCAGCAGTGAAATGTGTGTCTACTTCAATGAATGTACCTGTTCCAAATTTGATTATGTACTTCTTCCAGTGATTGCTCTTTCTTCATTTACTATTGATGGTGGCTGGATGAGAAAACATAGCTTATTCTTTCCATTGTCAAGTGGTTAGTAATATCAATATAAATAATATTAACAGTCTAAATGACTTTGGTAACTGAATTGGTGTTAATAAAAATCTGTGCTCCTGAAAAGCCTAGCTCATTGCTTTAGCAATGATGGTAGGAATAATGGAAATTTGAAGTATCTGCTGTGATTCAGAAGATATTTGGTTTTCTTTGTTAAGTAACACAGCCACATGATATGTTAATGTGTTTCACTGGAGTGTTTAGATAGATGATAAGGTTGATATGACTCTAGGCCATGAAGTAAATTTTGGGAAAATACTTTTTGGCTTTTGCTGATTTGTCACTAAAGGTTTTTATAAGATACTGTGAAGTCAATATGTTCCTAAAGATGTTGTAAATGTGGAACTGAGGTAACTGCAAATGTATCACAGATTAACTTTGACACTGTCCCGCCTGACATCTAAATTGGAGAGATATGGATTGATGCAAGGGCCACTTGGTGGATAAGGAACTGGCTGGATGGTCGCACCCAAATAGTGCAAAGAGTCAATGGCTTGATGTCCAAGTGGAGACCAGTGATGAGTGGCCTTCTGCAGGGGTTGGTATTGAGACCGGTGTTGTTTAACATCTTCATGGACAGTGGGATTGAGTGCACCCTCAGCAAGTTTGCTGATGACACCAAGCTGTGTGGTAGAATCGCCACGCTGGAGGGTAGGGATGCCATCCAGAGGGACCTGGACAGGCTTGAGAGGTGGGCCCGTGAAAACCTTATGAAATTTAACAAGGCCAAGTGCAAGGTCCTGCACCTGGCTTGAGGCAATCCCAAGCACAAATACAGTATCGGTAGAGAATGGCTTGAGAGCAGCCCTGAGGAGAAGGACTTAGGGATGCTGGTTGAGGAGAAGCTCAACGTGACCAGGAAATATATACTTGCAGCCCAGAAAGCCAATCGTGTCCTGGGCTGCATCAAAAGAAGTGTGACCAGCAGGTCGAGGGAGGTGATTCTATCCCTCTACTCTGCTCTTGTGAGACCCCACCTGGAGTAGTGGGTCCAGCTCTGGGGTCCCCAACCTCAGAAGGACATGGACCTGTTGGAGAGGGTCCAGAGGAGGGCCACAGAGATGATGAGAGGGCTGGAGCACCTCCCATGTGAGGACAGGCTGAGAGAGTTGGTGTTGTTCAGCCTGGAGAAGAGAAGGCTCCAGGGAGACCTTGTAGCAGCACTGCGGCACTTCAAGGGGGCTACAGGAGAAATGGGGAGGCACTCCTCATCAGGGAGTGTAGTGATAGGACCAGGGGTAATGGTTTTAAGCTGAAAGAGGGTAGATTTAGGTGATATATGAGGAGGAAATGTTTTACTGTGAGGGTGGTGAAGCACTGGAACAGATTGTCCAGAAAAGTGGTGGATGCCCCATCCCTGGAGGTGTTCAAGGCCAGGCTGGATGAGGCTTTGAGCAACCTGGGCTAGTGGAGGGTGTCCCTGCCCATGGCAGGGGGGTTGGAACTATACGATTTTTAAGGTCCCTTCCAACCCAAACCATTCTATGATTCTATGATTCTATGATCTCAGTAAAATAAAGTATCTCAAACAAACCACAGGATACATGTAGACAGACAACTAAACTGAAATTTTGCGGCTATGAAAAAGACTGCTGGAGGAAAATGCTTCACAGATTTATCCAAGGTGATATCTTTAGAATTGGTTGGCAACTTTGTTTTACAAGTCGAAGGGCCTGTCACTATGCACAGAATAGAAAACTGCTTGTAATGTTTTGCTTCAGAAGGGTGCTCTGGTTCTAATGATTATGACAACTTTACTTTCCAATTTTCTGTTGAAATAAGCATTTACTTTCTATACTACAATGTGTTGGTCAGAAATCCACCAGCAAAATTGTCAAAGAATATGTCTGAATACAGCTGTTCCAGGCTTCTCAGGCAGATTTATCCTAGTTGCTTGAATGATACATTAATTTATTATTATAATATGGATTTTGTGCAGATGTGAAACAGCAATTGTTTTCAGAGGTGCCATATAGAACAATGTAGAAGACCATAAAATGTTACTAATCAATATGATAATAAGAGACTTCTAATGCAAATCCCTACATACGACCTGAATTTACAATGCACGAGATCAAAAAAGGATGAGTACCCTGCTGGTCTGCTGTAATTCTACCATCCTTTACAAGAAGCGGTGTTGATAAGAAATAGTATTAAAGGACTCTGCTTATTTCATATGGGATCCAGTATTGCCTTTTAAGAAATGTATTTGGCATTTCAAATAGATTGAAGAAGTGTAAATGAAAATACAGATTTGGGCCAATGCCTTTCATGGTCAAATTAAAAACAGTCTTTCCCTTTCGTTATCTATTAGAATTATTTCACAGCTTTGCTCTAGAAGTGGTAATTCTGACTTTTTGGCATTGGTCGCTAGGCAATAAATTAGGTGGTTGAGATCTTATTACTCTGGGCCTCATTAAACTAAAGAAAAAAAATGTCTTCTCATTCTTTTTTTTTCTTATGCTCTAAGGGTGGACAATGTTATTGTTATGTCCTATGATTTTCATGCTGTATTCATCTGTACTCTTAAATCTGTGCCGTGAATCCAATTTTTATGTATGGATCCATACAGTGTGAGACTTAAGTGGGGCTGTAGACAGTGTCAAAAGCAAAGAATGCAGCCTCTTACAATCAGTCAACCTGCATTTCTCATTCATTTGCACAGACTACTCTGACCTAGAGATTTCACATCATAAACCACAAATTTTTCATTTCAGTTACAGTAACTTCTAGAGACATTAACAGAACTGAGGTAATTCTAGATATTGGACATATTTGTGATGTGTCCCAGAATTCTTAAAGACCTGGACTAAAATCTTATACAGCCTAGTTACACTTTGCCTCAGTACTCTTGCTGCAGGGTTGCATCACAGGCTAAGAAGTACAAAGGAAAGGGTTATTATTTTTAATATTATTGTCTCTGTTTTCCAGAGCACCTCCTGGGTTTGCACAAGCAAAGAAGTCTGAAGAAGTCTGTGGAAGAACTAAACTTTTTGATCAAGCAGAGTAATTTCCTTAACATTCTTTATGGCTTTTGACTGAAATAACCTTTGGTTGCCTGTAGAAAAATACAAGGGGGCAAACAGGAAAAATTATCTTAGCAAAATTTTCTTTCTGGCTATGGCAATGTGTAAATTTGGTTTTATATGTGACTCACAAGTGAAAGAAGGCAAACAGCTGGACTTCTACACCAATTTAAACTACAAAGTGAGACAAAAAGGACCTAAATCACAGTGAGTACTGAATTCTTTCCCATGGAGTAGCTCAATAAGGTTTTAGCAAAGTTCTCACCTAGATTGTTTCAGTAGGATAAATCAACACACATTTAATGCTTTGGTATATCATAAAATTCAATTTCTCTGAAATCTCACAGTAGCAGTCAAGTCTTAATCATTTTTACTAGCGTCAGTCCAATAAGACATCTGTTCCTGCACATGGATTCTTGCAATATTAAAAATAGAGAGGAAAAAAACAATAAGAACTAACAGAACCTACAGGTTTTTCTATCATGGGTCTATTGGAGCTTTTTCCTGCTTCTTCTTTGCTGGCTTTGCACTATCAACTATCTAAATTCCACAAGTTTCCTTTGTACAGGATATGATAAAAAGGTGTAAACTTAAGCACCAACTTCTATCCTTACTAAAGGCATTAACTAAAAGATAGACACTATCAGTAAATGTCAGAAAATGTCTTTACTTAAAAGCTATTATTCAAGAGCAAGCAATTAAATGCTATTTAGAAGTGGTTGAATATTCATCATTTTTGTCTTCCTCGTACTGAGGCCCATAACTATTTCCATCCTGGGTTTTCAGAGAAATGACTGCAGGTATTTTTATACCTTATTTTAAAAGTGCTGCTTGGATTAATTGCCATGAATGCAATGCCATCTGTCAGTGTCTCACAACAAGATATCATGAAAGCATCCAATTAGCAAATTCAAGATGAAATTTAATTAATCAAATGTAAAGCTTCAGATTTAAGACCCCTTATTTCTCTATTCACTTCAATATTCCCTGATTTAATTTAATACAGTGTCATCTCAGCCCTCTTTGTTCTGCTCTTTGCATTACCTCATCTCAGAGTTGCAGTTAAAAACCAATATTTTTACACAGTTTTATGCATTTTGCCTGCCATATATACCAAGAGTCTATTTAGAACTATGGTAAGTAGTCTTTTCATTCAAAGTAGGACTTAAGTAGGATTAAATATGTTTTTGACCTTCACATTTGGAAAATCAAAATATTTCTGGCTATTGTGGCCTTTATTCACTTACAGGTTCAAACAGCAACAAATTGCATTAAGCACAGCAATAACCTTCACTAGTTTTCTTTATTCCTCCAAGGAAACGTTCTGGGAGGCTCTGTGTGTTTGCCTATGTACATTTGTGATTCAGTGAAAGTCCACAACATTGTGTTGGAAGAGAATACTGTGGGAATTATTTTTTAAGCTTGGATTATATATTATTTTGCAGTACAATTTTATTTTTTCATAAAATTTGATAAATAACTCCATTGACAAATAAATTTTACTACTATAAAACTACTATGATGTGACAGAATATTTTCAAAGCACATATTAATCCTGGTGGTGATGGCAGAAATTTTAAACATGCTCAGCTATTTGATCCTGTAAGAACAGAGTTAGAGCTTCTCATTTTGTTCAAATGGTCAGTAGCAGATACTAATTCCGTCTCATCATTTCATCCTGCTGCTGTCAAAATGATCACACTGGAAATTGTTTCTTTCTTAGGATGCCATACAAATATAGAAATAGCATTTTTACGTCTAAAATGTTTCTTTTGCATGGACTGGTGCTGGGTCATTGTGAGGTAATAAATGGTAATAGCAGTACTGAGGAAGATGTCTAGCCTCCAAAGTAGGAAGGTATATTTTCAGATGTTACAGGGAAAGCCTTATATTTTGATTGCTGTTTACGTTGATTACTGGTATGCTTTTTCATAATTTGCTTGAAGATAAGACTAGAAATATATTTCAAAAAATACAGATCAAGAAGTATAGTGATTAAAATGACCTCTTGATTCTTGGAGCTGTAATTCATCACTCATCATCTATCATTCCTAAACCTTATGTACCTGTATTAGCACCCAGAACAGAATCAGGGCTGTTTGCATTGCATCCTGGAAGTAGGGCTATTGACACAAAAGTCTCTCTGAGGGCCCTTTGACCCCTTCTTAATCTATGCCAGTTGACAGGTCAGTATTCTAGAAAAAAAAAAAAATCAAAACCAAACTTAAAATGATGCTGAAACGGTTCTCATTCATAACCCTGGATGCTGACACCCTGAGATCAGTGTCCAGAACCCCTAAATCTCATTTCCACTCTCTCTCACATATATATGTTCTTTGATCCTTTCTGTGACAGTGTTTGTGAGTAGCAATCACATTACAGGCTGTTTCACCCACCAGTGTGTTTGAGATGCAAGACAAGGGTGATGAATGACTGTGTGGGGAGCCGACCTAAATTCAGCCCTGCGATCAATATTACAGATAAAAAACCCCAGATGTTTAAGAAATACATCTCGTTGTTAAGCAAGACTTACTTGTAGTTCGGGTTTTCCCCTGATGTTTTAGAGCAGGTTTTTCAGAAGAGAGAAAGATACCTTCTATTTCTTGCCATGCCACTCAGCTCCTGAACATAATGGTTACTGAGTTTCAGCTCTTGGCTCTCAGTAGTGTTCTCTTTATGCTGAAACATACAGATCAGATTTTCAG
The DNA here is from genome assembly GCA_013400615.1 of Syrrhaptes paradoxus. Taxonomy (NCBI): domain Eukaryota; kingdom Metazoa; phylum Chordata; class Aves; order Pterocliformes; family Pteroclidae; genus Syrrhaptes; species Syrrhaptes paradoxus. The sequence continues at coordinate 70,971 of VZTO01023674.1, read as the reverse complement.
TGATGGTTCATTAACATCTGAATGCAAATTCCTTATTTTTCCTATGTTATTGAAAGATTTCTTCCATTGAGTACACATGAAAAGTAGCTATCAGGAGAATGGCAGGATCAGGCCTAGAAAATGCCCAGCTATTTACCAACACATGAATAAATGAATAAAATCTATCCTTGTGAACACAGAAATGAGTAAGTTTTGTGCATTGTTTTTCCTCTTTAACATTTCCTCATAAGTTTTTAAATAACTAAGCTGCTGGTGCACACTAACGTCAGCTGTTATTCATATTTGCATCACAGATCTTTCCCCTCTACCCTCTTCTGTATTAAAAAGGGTCTACACTCAGGCTTTCTTGGAAGATTTTTTATTCACCCATCACTGCACAAATGCAACTCTGCAGTTCTCTGATATTTCTAATAAGACTAACTATAGAAATTTTAAAGGTCTTATTTCAAACGGAAAAGGAAATTTACCAAAAAAAGATAAGCTAGCAAAGCAAAGAGCTTAATTTACAAAGGAATATAGTCAAGGCAATTAGCTGCCTCAGAGGGACATGCAAGTGGGGCTGTAATCCCAAAATCACTCCCTCGGTTGTTGTCTAGTCCCATAGGACAGGATCTCACTGGGAGCTGTGAAGAAGTGCTTGCACTCTATCAATGTGGCACTATTGGTTTGTATCTCAAATCGCCATTGCTCCGCAGACACCCTGGAGCACTCTAACCGGACACCATCAGGGACAACACTTTTGAGGTAGGAATGTACATTCCATTTTTCCCAGGGTCCTGGGGGACATGTGGGAGATGTGATCTGAGCTCTGCAATCCTGACACCATCCACAAACTATCATCCCATCTAGTGCCTCACAGAAACTCAGTCTGATAAACCTTAACGCTTTTGGGTGAGGTCCGTCACTGCTGCTCTACCCAGCCCCTGCAGGATTTTCAGTTGTGAAGACCTGGTGTCACAGGAAATCTGATGGGAAGGCATCTGAGTGGCAACATCGATAAATCAGGGTAGTTCTGGCTCCACATTCCTCTTTGTGCTTTAAAAGGTCAAGTCACTCTGATGTGAAGAGGACAGAGGGCAAGTAAAGCAAACACAAGTCCCCATGGCACTTGCTCTCATGGAAGGACAAATTTATCTTACACAGCCTTCTCCTGCCCATCAAATAATGTAAGAAATCTCTTAATGGTTTTAAGCTGAAAAAGGGTAGATTTAGATTATATATGAGAAATAAACTTTTTTATGTGAGGTTGATGAGACACTGGAACAGGCTGCCCAGGGTAGCTGTGGATGCCCCATCCCTGGAGGTGTTCAAAGCCAGGTTGGATGAGGCTTTGAGCAACCTGGTCCAGTAGAGGGTGTCCCTGCCCATAGCAGGGGGGTTGGAACTTAATGATCTTTAAGGTCCTTTCCAAACCAAAATATTCTATGATTCATCAGCTGGGAAAAGAAGGAGTTGTACAGAGCCAGGCACAGATCTGCCTCAGCTGGTCCAGCATGGACCATGTGCTCCTCCTCCAGCCTGGAGAGGCAGGATGCTCCACTGCACCTCCTCAAGGTTGTCCTCTTGCAATGTACTACAGGGCAGAACGTACAGGGCAAAAGTGCAGTTGCCTGTACTTAAATGTAGCCATGAAATAGAGGCCTAAACCCAGCAGTGTTGGATCTATTGGTATGACAAGCATGTACCACATCAGTCAAAAAACAGCTGATCTAGTGTCTTGGGAATCCCCTTTCCAGTACAATTGTTTTCCCAATATTTTTTACCCACTTACAGACCAGGACAGATCCTACTTTGCTTCTGAGAGATGATAAAACAGTGTAAAGCAGTATGTTTGGATGTGGAGTTGAGTTTTATTTAAGCTTATCTCTCTGAAATGAGAGATAAGCACAAAATTTGGTATTTGGCTTTCCCAGAGAACCCATGCAACTTCTCTACCAAAAAACTCAAAAAAGGGTTTGTTGGCAACACACATTAATATTTTCATGTTATATTTGTCTAATACCACATAGAGGTATAGATACTTCATAGGGAAATTCGACAGAGATGCTGGTGATTGGATTGCCCTTTACTAATGGTAAAAAGTAGAACAGACTAGTCTTTAAAAGAAAAAAGGTGACCCAGCAAATGAAATGACAGTAAAAGAGAAAAAAAACCACACATAAATTTAATGAAAAGGCTTATGAGAAAGTGGATAACATTAAAACATAGGTGTAGCAGTTGGTCATAACTTTATTTTCTGTCAGATGACACTACACTTCACTGATCATATAGAGGTCAACACAGGCTTTTGAGGATAAATCAGAACAATTATTAAGATTTTGCTTGTATCTGCTATTGTGTGTATATGAAGAAGAGACAAATCACTAAATTGCTGGCCATCACTATCAGAAAATCGGGGTCATCTTTGAAGCAATGATGATTAAATAACAGAATTCTAATATTTCATATTTTAACTATTTTTGCAATGTATTGATTTTTATACAAGGTTCAGAAAATTAGAGTGCTCAGTGTTTGTCAACCATTTGCAATCTTCAATTTTTTGTGTAATTTTTATAATTTTTGCACTGAGGTAAGAATGGGGATATATAGATACCTGTTACTGTCAATGCAATCAAAAATCAGAGGGCTGGAGCACCTCTCCTATGAAGAAAGGTTGAGGGAACTGGGCTTGTTTAGCCTGGAGAAGAGAAGGCTCCGGGGAGACCTCATTGCGGCCTTCCAGTACTTGAAGGGAGCCTATAAACAGGAGGGGGAGCGACTCTTTACAGGGGTTGACAGTGACAGGACGAGGGGGAATGGTTTTAAACTAAGGGAGGGGAGATTTAGGCAGAAATTTTTCACACAGAGGGTGGTGAGGCACTGGAACAGGTTGTCCAGGGAAGTTGTGGATGCCCCATCCCTGGAGGCATTCAAGGCCAGACTGGATGGGGCCCTGGGCAGGCTGCTCTAGTCATAGGCAACCCTGCCCATAGCAGGTGGTTGAAACTAGATGATCTTTAAGGTCCTTTTTAACCCAGGCCATTCTATGATTCTATAATTCTATGAAATTTGTCATAATGTTTGTTAAAACTGTATTCTTCTGCTCTTCTGACAGGCAGGAGTCAGTAGACTGATTTTCGTGACTTATTGGAGGATCAGGTTTGTTTGGGTGATGTCTGCTGGAGAGATAATGTGAATTCTGGTTTGGGTGGCCATCCAGCCAGTATTTATCCAGCAAAGGGAGTTCCTGTCTAATCCATGAGCCACTAACTTTTCTGGGAGAATGCTGTGGGACACGGTGTTGAAGGCCTGGCTAAAGTCCAAGTAGAAGACATCCACGGCCTTTCCCTCATCCACTAGGTGGGTCACCTGGTCGTAGAAGGAGATCAGATTGGTCAAGCACGACCTTCCTTTCATGAACCCATGCTGGCTGGGCTTGATCCCCTGGTTGTCCTGTACATGCCGTGTGAGCACACTCAAGATAAGACGTCCCTTTTAATTGCTTTCGTACTTCTCTCTGCAACCTCATCGCTTCCAACCTGCATGACCAATAGTGGGTAGTGATCAGAGGGCGATATCAGACCAGGGAGCTTCCTGGTGACATCTCTAACCTGGGGCCCAGGGAGGCAGCAGGCTTCCCTGTGTAAAGGGTACACAGATTTGGTTCCAATCAAAGGTGTATTAATGTAATATCTTTTATATTGAACACTATGTAACTCAGTCCATATGAAATCAGAAACCAAATGCTGCTTTTATATTGTGAAACCTTACTATGTGTTGATTTTTTCCATATTTAGCTAAGACAAATGGAAATTTGTAAATGTCTGTGAATGTGTGCATAGTAACAGGGTGCTTCTACTTCTATAATCAATGCTTACTCCACAGTTCTTCTGCATAAACAGAGAGGTCAGAATGATGATCCTGTATTGTTCATGGACTTTATAGACAAATCCCTCTAAGCTGTAGCTTTTCTACAAAAGCACTTTTGCTGCCAGCAACTTGAAAGAACATACATTTGTCTCGTGTTTTCCATAGCCAACTACTGGGATTATGGATTCACCATGTCATAACTCCATTGGTTTCAGCTCGGATGACGAAGGAGCACATTTGTGCTCAAGCCATTCTGAACTGAATTGTTGACTCAGTGCGCCTTAGACAACACCAGAACAGCTTTTTTCCCCCCCCAATTTTTCTCTTCTCCCCTGTGATGTGTTCATTGTGCACCATTCAGCCTTATTTAGTTATTTTTTTTCTTTCTCTGGGCTTCCTTCCCTTCCCTTTTTGATTTTTTTTCTTGCATAACTGAGACATCACTGTGCTTTAGTTCTCTTTTCATTCAGAATGAGTCAGCCATGGCACAAAACACTAAAGACTAAGAGTGGAGAAACATGATTATGGTAGGACAATATCCTGCTTTGGACAGGCTTCAGAACAAACTCCAATATTTAATGAATCAATATATAGTTACCATGACAACCTTCAGAGATCAATTTTGACCTTGTAGCTGTGGAATCCTTCCTCTAAGAAAGAGGCAAACGAGTGTTTGTTGCATGAACCTTCATGCCTCTGATCAAAACCTAAATACAGTCCTGAACACAAAGTCCTGAACAGCCTAGCAGCATCTGAAGTGTGATTAGTGTGATAAAAAATAATGCACTAAATTGTAGTTACATGTTTGGAAAATTTTGTTGAGGTCATAAGTGTGGAGGCAAACTGGAATTTTAAGTACTTTGGAATCAGCTTGTATAGAATGAGTTGCAGAAAAAAATCCCAAAAGATATGGTCTTTATGTCTCTCTGTGAGTCTATTGTGTTTTATTATGTCTTGAATCATGGCTTTTGGAAGAGGGATTAACAGTTGTAATGCATGTGTCATGGCTAATGTCGGGCTATATGATATCTTGTGTCAAAAAGAAGCTGAGCTGTTGTCAACTATTTTATTCCTAGCTTGCAATGGTTAAAAATACACTGTAAAATATGCTAGAACCAAACAAGAATGAACAAGAGCTTGTGGGGGTAACAGTGCTACCTCCACTGATGCTCAGAGGCTAATTGTTACCTCCACTGACACTTTGAGGCTCAGAGGCTCATAAAAGTATAAGCTGCTCCAACAGCATAGTGATTCTTGCCTTGTTATTTTGTGATATTCACCACATGCAGGCAGTAGAGTTTCTTCTTGTTTTAATAAGGTCTCTTTTGAAATATGGCTACTTATTATTTTCTGATTGTTAATTTTTATGAGCTTTCTTTTTTTGAATTACTGATACATGACGTATTGCAGCTGCATTCACTTGCAATTGTGCTGTTTGAACACATATAAAAATAACAGCTTGTATTATGCCTAGGGACATTTTAAAACATCATCTAATAAAAATCTTTAATATGTAGTTCTTGCTCTTTGGTTTATTTATGCACAGCAGCTTTGTGTTTTGTTCCCTAGTGAGCCTTGGGATGGAACTGTATCTGACCTCAATTTCAAGGAGTTTAGGTTGTTCGGTCTTTTTATTCTCTCCAATTTTGGTTTTGTCTTGTTATGAAAGGATTGTACAGTACAAAAAAACTGTCGGACAGACAGCTGTGATCACTGCCTCTTTCAGCTGAGGAAAAAAGTTCATGCTCTGAACCTGCCAGTTTGCTGGGTGAGAGACCGTACATGCCACAGCAGAAGTGAGGACGGATTTTCAAATGACAGGAGCTAGGAGGGGATGGGATCTGTGGCCGTTGATACATGTGCATCTTTCTCTGCACTCACTTTTTCTATATTTACCATTCCATTGGCTTTAATTTAATTGATTTTACATTTTCTGCTTTTAGAAAAATTTCTCCTGTAATGTGATCCTTCAGGCTAAGAAAACCATAAATTTAGGGGAAAATATTAGATTTCTAATTAAATGTAAGTTTCTAAGTGATTTAGGCACTTTTGCAAATTTTACTTATAGTCTTTGTTCCATGGTGAGTATGGTGCTGAGTGTTTTGTGCTATGCAGGCCTAAGGCTGTAAGATCTATAGACTGCATCTTCTTTCTGAAAAAGAAAACAATATTTGAAATTATTGTAGATACAAGAAAAATCTCCATGTTCTCTTTCAGTCCTCTTATGTGCACTCATTCATGTTTAGATAACAGCATATTTTTAAAGATAGCCCATGTGTGAATTTGTTTGTGTATCATTGTAAAAAGGAAAAAAACTAGTGATTTACAGTGAAAACCTCTTTTTCTAACAAATAAGATAAATCATACTACACTTACGTTTGTAAAAATTATGTGTCATTTTAGAAACAAAATCTGGCTATCATATGCAAGGTTTTTGAATCTGTTTAAGTAAAGTACAAAACTCAATTTTGTGCTTCTTCCATGGTTTTCTTCTGCAGGCAGTTCTGTTTATATTTTGACACTCTCCTCCAGTTTTTAGCATGAAATGGTGCCCTGATACTGGTTTATATTATATTACTATGTTTTGTTCTTGAGTCCTCACCTTTTTTTGATTAAAATAATGTATGTGGTGTGGCTACAGAGTAATTGACCTTCCAAGTGACTATGCTCTTTCCAAAAATGAATCCAGTTGGCAAGGAGAATATGGCTTCAAATCAAGACCCATGTTTTACGTCAGACTGCTTATGTTTGTGAGGAGCTAGCAAAGCTGGGCCAGGATCAGCCTAAGCTAGTAAACTCCTGTCAGTATGGAGGCTCCTAACCTGAGTGCATCACTCTGATGTCAGATAGGTTTGTGGTGTCCAAGAGCAGGAGGTCTACCAAAAAAAACAGAGAGGAAATCAAAAGAATATGGCAAAGATTTTCCTTGTTTGATATTTTTAACATACTCCAAGAAGGAAAAAAAAATGCACAGAAGGCAGCATGAACTTACACTGTTCTATAAAAATCTCTGACAAGATCTTGCATCTTTCTTTCAGTTCATATGAGCATACAAAAATGTTTTTATCAAAGTGATAGGAGACCTTTACCATACCTCCTCTGCTCCACCCAACAAGGCTGCCTGTGAAGAAGCAGATACGCAGAACTGTTCACCAAGAGCTGCTATTGCTGTTGTCAGAAAGAAACTCACTCTTTCCTTTCTTCTGGAAGGAAACGGTACCTAAGAAAGGTATATATTCCAGCATACTAGGTAGGAGGTAATCTTTTGCAAGAAGAAGGGTCTGTCTTTGCCACAGTCATGTCCCACAGCCCACCGACCAGACCTGGGAATCTGGGTAGTCAGCAGAAATTAGTCATATAAAGAAAATCTGGGATGGAACACTTGACAACACTGAAAAATATCCAGAGAAAAGAGTGAAAAGATGGTCAGTTTATCTGTTTAAATACAGTCAACACAAAGCATTGCTATTTTCAAAGAACCTCAAAACTCTCTCCTGCCTGCACTGCTGTTTGCTGCTTCGTATGTTTCCAGTTACGTGTGGTGTTAAATTGAACTGACCGTGTCAGGGAGAAGATGGGAGAAAGTGGTAAGCTGAAGACCTTTACTGTTGATCCATTTTGGTTTTATATACCCTGCTGCAGAGTATCTTTTCAATATTACCTTGCCTGAAATATTATTTCTGAGAGGGGAAGATTATGGTTTCTTGGGGTCAGAGTTGTGCATGTTCAGAGAAACTGACCTCTTTCATGGCCACAGGAAAGCCTGTTATCCACAGCAAGTTGTCTCACTGGAATATTGCTTAACTATTTTGTGACAGTAAACTATTCTATGGTAATCCAATCTGAGTTGGGCAAACAAGCAAAAATAGGAATATGTATAGTCTACTCTTCTGCAAAGAGGAAAACTCCTGAAAGAATAATGACATCCGAGTGTTTTTTTGAATCACACTTCATTGAGAATACAACTCACCAGATTAGCTAATATTTCACTGGTATGGAGATAACAATATCTTATCAATAGTAGTTATGACAGTTTACCCTGCGTTAGCATACAGAACTGCACAGGCTGTGATGCCATTGGATTACCCAAAGAAAGTAGAAAGAGGCATTGACCCTGTAAAGAAAGACATAAACTAGGAGTGAATCCATCAGGAAGGAGATAGGAGCCTGGAGAAGATGACGTATGAGGAGAGGCTGAAGGTGTTGTGTGTGTTCACCCTGAATAAAAAAAGTTGCAGGAGGTATCTAATCACTAATCATTCATTAATGGTTGGTAATAGAGAAGGTAGAGCCAGACTCCTCTCAGAGATGTCTGTGAACATACAAGAGGCTCCTGACACAAGTTGCAGCAAAGGAAACTCTTACTAGAGAGAGAAAAATCTGTAAGCTCTTGGTGATTTTTGAGGGCTGAGCAGCTGAGCAGGGGAGCTATAGAGATCCCTTCTAACTGAAACTATTCTGGGACATATGGGCTTTCTTATATAAATAGAATAAGTCCCTTCTGTTTCTGTTTTAGTGCTAGAAATGTTCTTGGTACACTGCTTCTTGGTACAAAGCAGTATATCTGCTGCTTAAACTTCCACTTGATAAACCGTTATTAACTGGTTTTCATTCGTTCTTCTTTCTTCAATACCAGAATTGCCAAATTACCCCTCCGTATGTGTTCTCTGTCAACCAAAACTGCTGCTAGTTTGAGGTGGATGACAAACATCTGTAACACTACCTATAAGACCTCCATTGCTCAGGCTTTCAAACTCCGTGCTACTGAGCAGGGTCACTTAACACCTTAAGGGCCTGCTCTTTGTAATCATTCATAATCTTCCCTCTCTTACTCCTTGTCTGTATGTTTTTATTCTCTAAAATACAAGAAGATTGGTTGCCAACAGAGAACGGTGTTTGAGGCAGGTTAGTGAGTGAGGGAATGGTGAGGATGTGGAAAGGCTGACATAAATGAGATAGGAAAAGGAAGCATGAAGCAGCTTGGGAAAACGAAACAGAGAAGCATGAGCAAGACCTAGGTAGAAAATGCACTAACCTATCAAAACAGTAAGATCTGAAGGTGGAGGCAACAACTTTCATAAGAACTGGAAGGAGCCTTGAAGCCTGTTTAGCTTGTAGGAGATGGAGGGACCAAGAACACGTGATGGTAAGGAAAAGGAGTTAGGAAAGTTGGAAGCTAGGGAAGACATACTCCTTCTAAGCCGTTACACTAAAAAGACTTTTTCAACACCACTTTCTTTCACATGAGTCTCCTATTACATTAGTGTGAAATGAGGTTTCTCAGCTCTGAGGTCCATAAGAACAGCACAAGTATTGCTCAGTGTTTTTGCATCCTACAGTAGAAATTAACTTTTCTGCCTCTATTACAAAATCTCCCTATAAACCCAGCGATGGCCATGTGCCTATTGGAGGTCATGCAGGCTGACAGATCTTCCTTGCAAACCTAGGTGACAAGGATGCCTTGTGGTATGGCCATGTCTTGGTTTTGCTTTCCACCATGCAGTGTGTAACCTGTTGCTTTTCCAGGGCCAGTGCAGGCACAAGCAGGGCAGTGCCATGGGCAGCCAAGCCGTGGTGGGGACCAGCTGCTTGTGGGGACAGAAAGACAGGGCCACTAGCAGTGATTGCACTCTCCCATTTCCCTGGGGTGAACTGAACTCTCCAGGGCTTTTCTTTTTCTTCCTCTGTCTCTTCTCCTTCCTCTTCCCTTTCTTGTTTCCTTCCTTTCTTCTCCTCCCCCTTCCCACAGCAGAGCGGTCCATGACCCTCATACTTGGAGAGGAGGTTTATCTTGGTTGCACAAAGAGAAATTTAGAACTGACCTACTCTTGCTTTTCCCAGATGGATTTTTTTCCTTCTGATAGTTTTAACTTAGCCAAATTTGTTGACTGTCTTTTCTGAATTTCATTAATTTTAAATGGAAACCTATAACTTAATGATGCCAGCTTCACAGAGGGGCAGAAGAAATGTTTCAGAAAACCAGTTATGTTGGCTGAAATCACATAGATTTGAGCTGAGTCTATATTAAATTTGGCCACTAGTTTTATAAGAGGCCACAAAAAAAAGCTATAAAAATGTTTGCTCAGTAGCAGTCCTGAGAGCTGAAGAATATGTTTGCACAAATGTCCAGATATTTGTCTGATTTTATAAATATTTCCCATACCAGACAGATCTTTGTGCCCAGGCACGAGCAGCAGAGCCAGAGCTGGAAGCCATTCAGATCACAGACCACTGGCCCCTGACAGGTTCTCCTCTGCCTCCGTGACGGTGATTACTTGGTGTCCTGGTTTCAGCTGGGATAGTTAATTTTCTTCATAGTAGCTAGTATGAGGCTATGTTTTGGATTTGTACTGACAAGAACATTGATAACATACCGATGTCAGGACAGTCAAGGACTTTTCAATTTCTTATGCTTTGTTAGAGTGCAGGTGCACAAGAAGCTAAGAGGGAGCATAGCCCACAATTATTGGCGTAGGATTCAACTTTAGGTTTAGGTTTGAGGCCAAAACTGGTCAATAGTATATTCCATATTATGCACCTCATGATATATATATTATAAGGATCTGTCTGGGACTCCTCTCTCTTTTCCAGAATTGCAGTTTTGGGACTCTCCCTACTCCGGGATCATTAGCCAGGAACAGCCTGGGCCTTGGTCATTGTATGGTGAGTAGTTGCACTACATTCATTTGTACATTTGTATATTATTTGCATATTTGTATAATATTACTATTATTATTATCATTATCATTATTATTTTCAATTTTATTGTATTTCAGTTATTAAATTTTTCTTATCTCAACCCACAAGTCTCATTTCTCTTTACCCCTGTAATTCTCTCCCCATTCCTTGGGGACAGGAGAGGGTGAGAAAGTGGCTGCATGGTATTTGCTAACAGCTGGCTTAAACCATGACACATGGTCTTTACATTCCCACCTTCCCAGCTGAGACCAGATCCTACCAGGCTCCAATGTGGTGACTAGGGAATCCCCAACAAAAGCAAGAACCCCCTTTCACCTAATAGTTTTTCATCTGTTTGAGTGAATCATTTATATCAGGTTAAGAGGGAATGCTACAAGGCCTATTTTAAAATAAATCCTGTCTTGAGATAAATATCAAACAGCATAGTAACATACTGTATGTTAAGAAAATGCAATAATTTGTGTTAGGCAACTGAAGCCCAGTATTACATAGAGTCAAAAAGGAATCAAAAATATTCCCTACAGGTTTATGATTTTTTTTAAGTGCATTCAGCAGCTAATTCTAAATATTTGTATTAGGTGTACAAAATCCAGACCTCTGTACTTCACAGAGAAAATCAGACAAAACAGTGGAATCCAGAGTGCTGTGTTTCTTTTAGTTTCCTTTCAAGCCTCTGGTGTTAAGATCTCATGTGCAGAGAAGGCAGAGAAAGCCATTTGCAGAGCATGACAAGGTTGCTGCTGCTTAGGTAGGATCAATGCTACACATTCTTGAGTGCCATCTGCTGGCATTTTATTAACTATTTACATACACAAACAGAAAGCACTTCTGTAACCTCTGGTGCCAATTGGAGATAGAGTCTCAGACTATTTGCTCTCAGGTATGTCCCAGTAAGGTGGTTCCTATGTTTCAAAATCAAGTGCAAGGAACTGAATCCTAATATATGTTCTCAATATAGAAAGATAAAGCAAAAATACTAATCTAAACCAAGAAATTAGATATTTAAAAGTCATTCTTAAATGCCAGCCCATTATCAAGAAATTAAATGTACTTATGCATTTGCCTCCTGTCACTAGGAAAAAGAAATCTTCTTTAAATCAAAGCAGAATAGTTTTTTAAACAAAATGCCAAATTTATTTTGGTTCTGTAATGTTTTAGTTTATCCTAATTTCTGAGTTATTCAGTAATTTTTGTTTTTTCAAAAGGAAAACTCAGATAAATTTATTAGACCAAGCTGTCATTTTAAAATTAGAAGTTAATTTAGCATCAAATAATATTAAATTGAATATTTTTTTGCATTTTCAAAAGTAAACATTTAAATTTAAGTGATATGAAAGGCATGTGATGTTCATTTGAGAATTTTTTGCCCAGCTGTAGATCCCTTACTCTATTTAGGTTTGTCTCAAGGACAAAAAAAAAATACAATTTAGCATAGCTTTGTGGTTTTAAGATAAAATTTATGCATTCTTTTCCAAACTGAACATATAAAATTCATTGAATCTAATGGGAGCTTGAATCTTTGCTGCCATATTAGTTTAAGCGTGATTCAGCTAACAGGTGATAAAAATTGTAACTGGGAAAATTTTTTGTCTCTAAGAATCCAATTTTTCACATCTGTGCTCCCACCTTACCACCACTGCTGAATTCTGCCCATTTAGTTTGCAAAGTATTTGCAGACAAAAACTCCCAGACAAATTTTAATCACCTCCATTGCAGTGTGCCACTAGACTTGTCACTTCAGCAGCTGACGATGATGCCTGAAAGTGTGATGTTACCAAGAGAGTGCAGTTTTGTAATAGTCTCTGGTCCCAGACTATGGTGAAAATGGGCACGTTGAACTGAAGCTGAAATGAACTCTTTACAGCATTTCTAAACTGATTGAGTGGGTTGGTGAGAAAAGAGAACAGAAGGTCTATTGTAACCTTTTTTCCTCTGTTTTCCTGCTACCACAGTCTGACAATGAATCCCCAGGATATATAAAGCCTTCAGGTTCACAGGGGCGTAACAAGACCTGGTTCTTATTGTTACAGGGCCACAGGAGAGAATGAAATACACTAAAAAATATATCTCTATTTCCTTACTGGGAAGACAGTAACTGCCATCTTAAAAATAAATGAAAAAGCTTTCGAAATCAAAGTCATCCACAGCACAATCAATAGCAAGCTTCACTTGCTGCCCTATTAATAAGTCTTTTTTGGCAAGTTTGCAGCTGGTAACCCAAAAAGGAAATTAAAACAGGAGAAGCTACATACTCTGTTTTTCTCAAGGCTTATTTCCTCCAAACCTCTCTGCTCTCCAGTCACCCTGTGGGACTTGCAACTTCACCTGTCAAGCCTATGCAAACAAGCCCTGATAACAAAAAAACCCTCTTCCATGGATTTTTTATGAAGGAAATGGTTTTCTGTATCTGCTGCTTAATCCCAAGACCTGGCAAAGCAAGGCAAAACTCTCTCCAGCCTTCCAAATCCTAGTGGTCTGCCCAGCATATTGTTTTCTTGGATTCTTTGAAGTTGTTTGTCTGAAGATGTAATTCCATTTGTCATTGTTTAATTTTATGATGATTCCTCTTGACAATCGTTTTGATTCCATTCCATAAAGTTTTCCATTATTAGAAATTGCATAAAACAACCCACAAATCATTTGGTTTAGAACATTTATTTGAGAGGAAAATAACATTTTAGTTACTTCTAATCTGCTCTACAGCTGAAAAGTTCTGTCTCTGGGCAGTTCTGTTCTCCATCACAGCTTGTTACTTGTGCTTTCTTGTACAAATTTTGAGATTCATGTGTTTACAGCTATCCCCATGATGCTCAGTTTGGTTTCTCTTCTTATAAACTGTCATGCATTTCAGCTTTCCCACTGTTAAACCTTGTTGTTTGCCAATCTCACACTGAAAAGAGTTAAGCCGTTTTGCATGAGCAGCATTTTTCTGCAATAGCTTTAAATATATATCCGTGTTCAGTGAGCGTTTAATGAATTTTTGTCTTTCTAAGCATTGCAATCCCGATTTTACAATAAGTTGCATTTTACTGATTGAGAAGGATTTGTTCTGTAGCAGTACACCTTGAGGGAAGCAGACAGCTGGTGACTGACATTTCAGGCAGCACTCTTCAAAGGCAGCTATGTTATCCTTTTAAGACATTAGCTGGCAGTCTGCATTACTCAGGTAGCACTTCTTTCAACACAGTTGTTGTTCTGTCCTTTAAACTGCTCAGTTGGGGGTCCTGTGACCTCATGAGTTAGCTTTGCTGTGAGTGTAAAAGGGAAGAAGACTCAAGCATTGACTCCCTGCTTGAGAACCAGCCCCTGATGTCCTGCACCTCTGCTCACTGGCATGTTCATTGCATAGTGATTAATCTTGAAGGCTGATTAAGCCAGTGAACGCTAAAATTCAAGACACTTGCCACCTTACCATACTGATTTAGGAAGAAAAGTCAGTGTGCCATACATCGTGCTGGGTTATCCTCCCTTGTCACCTCTCCTCTGTAGTCAACTTCATAAGCAACCAATTAAGCCTCTGCAGTGGTAGTCATGTAGTAGTTTATAGTGTTGCTAGCCAAAGCCTGACCAATTTCTTTCCTACAAAGTGAGACTAGTCTTATCAGTAACATAAATATTGTTAAGAAATCAGTTCTAGGAGAAAGCATTATTCCTTTTGCAGCTCAAAAGTAAGATATATTTCTCCATAATGGTGCCAGTACTCCACCACTGAAGAACCTGCAGGTCATTGCGACTTATTTGGACAGAAGACAATTTAATCAGGCATATTTTTAACTTGTTTCTCATGACCCACCAGAAGCAAAAGCTTACAAAATTCTCTGAAATGCCCAGATAACCTCACAATTGTAAGATGACAATGTTCATGTTGGAGGTTTTTGCTGATTTCCTGAGTTTTACTTTTTCTATTAAGCTATTAGGTAAAGAAAAGAGGCTTGGGGGAAGATATGTTTCAGTCTGTTTACTGTTCATTTTCAGCTCCCTTTCTGTGTGTGACTCAAATGTTTTTGGGTTTGGTTTTTTTTGTTGGTGGTTTGTGGGTTTTTTTTGGGGGGAGGGGTCAAATGTAACTGGTTTCCTGCAGTTCTTATTGTGGCATAAGGCATCACCAGATTGCAGAGGGTGCTACAGGGTGGTCATCTCAAGGTAACCTTCCAGCTGGAGAGAGACAGTGATCTGGAGAGGTGGCTGATGCCTTTATTGCTTAGCTAAATATTCACTTGCCCTCAGCAGTTGGAAAGCTGCAACAGAATGTGGGAGTTAGGGGAATAAAGCAAACAAATTACCCTTAAAACCAATAAACAATTGGAGATATTTTTCACTACTTCAGTTATGGAATTTAGAAACTCTTGTTTCACTCAAACAGGACACTATTATCAGGAAAAGCAGTGAGAAGCACCAGCAACATCAAAGTGTAAGACTGTACTTTAAACTAAGATACATACATTTCGGCCCTGTGTCATTTCTCCCCAACAAGCAGTAGAATTGGAACATCAAACATTAATAATGTTTAGAGAATTAAGTGCAGTCAATCCAATAGAGTATAAAAATTACAACAAGAAAAAAAAATGCTAATAATTTAAATAATGGATAGATCCAAATGAAGCCTAATCGTCTCATAGATATTCTGTGAAAATAATATGCCTAAACTGTCCCTGTTAATTATTAATTATAAATTACACGTCTGGTGTTAGATTCCCACGAAAAAGTATTACAATACGGCCTATGATCAGCCTAAGCAGTCAGAGACATTTTAGATGCTGTAGGGTATCATGCCTCCAGCGGTTGGTGTAGAAGCACACAGGTCCCTTGTAGATGCCATATCTGCCAGCCCCATAGGGATGTCTCAGACACCCTGGAGCACATCAAGGGACGTTAAATGCCTTTGTTTAGACCTCTGAAAAAGCTGTCATATATCCTATTTAGACTCCACTCAGCTACCCTGCAAGACATGAGTATCCCTCAATCTTGTGCCACATCTGCCATATGGATGTCCTACAGAGCTGTATGGTGTCACAGATGCTACGAGATACTTCGATGGAAATCCTAGGCCCCTCATCAGCTCAGTGGAGCACATGGAAGAATTCAGCTATCAACCAGGCTCTCAGAGGAAGACGAGCCTCACTCTGAGCTCCAGTCAGATCATCTGAGATTTTCCTTTTTTTTTTTTTTTCCACGTTGACTGTAGATTTTTCTGATGTTTCTGTGTTACAAGTGAACATAGCATACTGTAACAATGGGAAGAAGTATGCTGTGGACTTAAAAAGTCATTCTAAGTTATCCAAAACTTTAGATTTGAGAATGTGAGTTTTTAGCATTATTTCAACTTGAATATTATGCCATCTGTATCACATTAGTCCTGCCAATCTGGTGTAGTTTTTCTTACTACAGCCTCAAAAGCCCATTTCAAAGATGTCATTTTTAAAAAGATAAAGTCACAAAACAGCTATTAGAAGTGATAGTGGGACTAGCATAGAGGGACAGATGTTAGCATGTAAAAATCCATATTTGTGAAGTTTTACAAACATACCTGGATATGACAGCAGATTAATTACTCGTTTCATATCATAAATGTTGTCACCACTGTTCGTTTTTCAGAGTAAACGCTGTCCTTTCTGCTTGATGGTGTTCAAGGTGGCCCAGACTTAGTGGTGCTTTGCAATTTCTATCTGCAAGTTGGTAGTGAATCAGGTCAAAGCAGGGAGTAAGAATGTTGCTGTTATTTCACAACTGATTGTCGGACACTTTTAAGATTCAGCTGGAAGTGTGCTGGGCCATCTTGTTTAGACCATGCTTTTGTGAAGAAAGGTTGGACCAAATGATCCTTGATGTTCCGTCCAACCTGGTATTCTACGATTCTACAATTCCGTGACTCCTGTGTTATTCTTTGATTACCCAAAATAATGGCTGTCTGATCACAGAATATGCCATTTGTTTGTAATGTTGCTACAGTTACCACATTCAGAGATTAAATGAACAAGTTAGAAACTATATGTACTATTGTTTAGCTTGGAGAAGAGAAGGCTCCAGGGAGACCTCATTGCGGCCTTCCAGTGCTTGAAGGGAGCCTATAAACAGGAGGGGGAGCGACTCTTTACAGGGGTTGATAGTGACAGGATGAGGGGGAATGGTTTTAAACTAAGGGAGGGGAGATTTANCCCCCCTTCTGATACACCCCAGGATGCCATTGGCCTTCTTGGCCACGAGGGCACAGTGCTGGCTCATGGTCATCCTGCTGTCCACCAGGACCCCCAGGTCCCTCTCCCCTACACTACTCTCCAACAGCTCAGTACCCAACTTATACTGGAACCTGGTGTTGTTCTTGCCCAGATGCAAGACTCTACACTCGACAGCTGCTCTAGTGGTTGGCAACCCTGCCTACAGCAGGGGGTTGAAACCAGATGATCTTTAAGGTCCTTTTCAACCCAGGCCATTCTATGATTCTATGATTCTGTGATTCTATGATTCTATGGTAGTGCAAGGAGCTGAAATTACCAGTTGTGATAGCTAGCCAAGAAAACTAACAGCACATTTTATAACAAGAGGTTGATTTTGGACTGTTACAGAATGTTAACTTCAATTTTTGTTAGAATTTTTTTCAGTGCTCAGAAATTGCTACTGAAAACTAGGCTTCTTTAATGCTTCTAGAAATTCAGAGTTGCTTGTTAAATGTGTTTATGGAGAATTTTTGACAGCATGGAAAGATTAACAAATACTGTAAATTTAATAAACTATCAGAAATCAACTGTTAACAGACTAAACTTAAGGTTCAACATATCAGCCATATACACATGACTTGATGTATACATGGCCAAATACGCAGAGGTACCTCAGAAAAAGAAGTACTCTTTTTCCTTCATTTTATGAAAGACAGCAGCTCTGAGACAGAAACACTATCTGAACTGCCGTTGTGAATGAACGACAGTGGAAGGATGTCAAGTTGCTGGGAGGACTGTAAAATGCTTTTTCAATGTAAAGATGGTCAGATTGCTGCTGCAGTTGCCTACCTAACTAGAATGGAATTCCTCATGACACAAAGTCCATGGCACATAATAAATTAACTACACAAGACTGTTTCCAAATATTATATTGCTCATATCTGGTATAACATACCTTGTTAAAAATCCATTAATACAACCACAGTAGAGTTTGGGAGTGTCTCAGCAGACTGAAATACTGTGTCAAGAATATGAGTCCTTCTAGATTTGATTCATTACCACATTACAGTAAAATTAACATTACCACCTAAAGGTAAAATCCTATTTAAAATAAAATACTGAAACTTAGTTTTTATTTTGAGTATTTGACTGTTTGAGCTTGTACTGTAAATTATTTCCTTTTTTCTTTGTATTTTTTTGATGGTGTTTTTATCCCCAAAGTGTTTCTGTTTCTCAAGTTGCAAGGAAATATTCTGGAGCTATGATAATAAGTATCAGGACTTGTAATTAGTGTCACTTAATTTAGTGATTAGAGCCTTATCATGCAGCAGTGCAATGATACTGTTTTAATATCTCCTTAAAACTATCATCATTTCTATTACATTATGTACTTTCCTGCTGTTCAAATAATGGACTCACTTTTCTCCTTTGCCTTCCCTACCCAGAGGGCAACTCCACCAGCTCTAGTGGAGCTTTAGGTTAAGTTTCTTTGTATTTGATCCTTGTTTACACCATAAGAAGGTGAAGAAATCTGAAGAGGAATTTGCAAATGCACCTTTATTGGCATGGGAGTGCAATTCAATGGTCCTTGTGCTCTTAGTTGCCATTGAATACTTCATCTGGGCACGTCAGAAACTAATACTCAAAACAGAGCACAACTGGCTGTGTAAAATACTGGCACAAAAGCAAATGGGTATTAACTGGCTATGAATATATGTGTGGATGCTACAGGAAGATTTCAACAAAAAGCTTGCCAAAGCTTCTCCTGAGAGGCAGGAGCATGATTTTGTTTTCAGGTTTCACCACCATTCTTGTTAAGGCTCCAGGCACCTGCCACCTACAACAAACGTTACCATTCAACCTATAGCTATAGTAAATGGCTAGAAAACACCAATGGACTTCCTGGAAATTCAAAAAAAATAGACCTTCAAACTAATTATTGGCTTCACTTCCAGACTAATAGTGAGCCACAAAAAATGAGACATATACCAAATGCCTCTAACCTCTTTTTTTTTTCTTTTTTTCAGCACAAGATTAAATAAGGAAAAAAATGTAGTCATTCCAAGAACAAATATAGTTTACAGAAGTCCCTAGAGCTTTGTGCAGGGGTTGAATTAGAACAAGTCTCTTGATAATTTCTCTTTAAAAGGAGGAAAAAGTATTTCCAGAAGTATCATATCAGGACAGATTCAGCAATGGTAGTATCACATTAAGAGCAATGTTTACAAGGCTTTTGAAAATTACTAGTTTTCCAGCATGTATTCATATCTTAATTTAACTATGCAGAGAACAAACCAGACTGAAGGAAAGCTTGAGCAAGAACTGAACTTCTACAAAGGCAATTAATTTTATTTTGCTACAAGAATTTTAGGGGGGTTTTTTTGCATGGGTCAGAAATCTGTTCAGCTCAATCCTCTTTATTCTAGCCTTAGTTTACCAGTGCATCCTCTCTTAAGATTTAAATATTAGCTTGTTTAAGTTGCTGTACTGAAATGTCTCTCCTAATGGAGTCTTGCAGTTCTAGGCACCAGTCAGCCACTCAGCCCTCACCATCATGCAGGCAGAGCTGTGCTTATGGGTGACTGAAACACAGTCACCAGCTGGTTTTAAATGAACACAAGAACAAAAAATCAAGTAACAACAGCAGGAGAAGATAATATCTTGAAAAAGTGATAACTTCCAAACTTCACTTACCCAACATATAAAATTGCCAAGTACTCAGTACATTTTTTTAAACCTCAATCTGATTACTGCACTGCCCTATACTTTGATTATAAATTCTTCAGGGTGTGTTTGCAAGATAAAAATGCTGTCCTTTGACAAAGCTTCTTTTTTGAGAATGGTTAGTACCACAAGAATCCAAATATCTAAAGGTCAATGTACTAATTAATGAGAACTCAAACCTGGCACCAGAAATTGCTGGTAAGCATGTCTGTGGAGCACACAGGCTTCATGGTGTGCACTGCCTCCTGGACTGCCATGTCTCAGGTTCAGGGGCCTGCCCAGAGCACCAAAAAACTCCCTTCCAGACCATGAACCCCCTGGCTTTGCATGAAAGAGCTGTGTTCAGAGGCTGTTTAAAGTCGGGTTATAACCACGATATGCGTTTGGACCTTTGCTGGCAAAAAGCATCCGTGCTCCACAGCACAGGCTGGACTTGTAAGATATGTAAGTTACACAAGAGTTGGACCGCATTTTTAATATTACAATGTTTTCAATTCGGAGTTATGTAGAAAGAAATAAACAGATCATACAAGTTATAAATTGTAGATTACATAAATTTCAGTAGGCTTGGGAAAGATGGATATGGTTTTACTGTACCAAAGAAACTTCTGGTGGTGTGATTCTTCATCTAAGAAAGAGAACAGCTTTGAATCCAGTCTGATTCAATACAAAAATGCAATAAGAAATTGGGGAGTGTGACAAGAGCCGAGGCTCACTGGAAATAAAAAAATCAAACATAAGCTCAGTGCATAGTGGATATTTTAAGGAGGAGAACGTGTTCCTTCATTATGAGAATAAGGTATGAACAAAGTAGTTGTTAAGAACAGTGGCTGTTAGAAAGAGATCATAGATGAGTGTATGGGCATCATCAGGAAATAGCAAAAAAACTACCAAAAATCCTTAAGAAGCAACCAAGTAAACCTGGCTTGGGTTGGGTATAACTTAATTCAGTTTAAGTATATCTAAAAGTGACGAATAGGCATTCCTCGTTAAAAGAGTGATGAATCTAACAACCTCCTCAAGGACCTAGTGCATCCTCCACAGTATCCAACCACTGCCTGCCTGGGTTAAGCAGACAGCTTGTCCTGCAGTGATCAAGGGAAACAGAACTGTTTTCCAGTCTTTTCTCATTACCTTGAAAGCTTCTAGTATTCAGAATGGTCTTGAAGTACACACCCGAAATCCCAGGTTGAAACTCCCCAGTGTCACAGCTTCCCAAAAGAATTCAGTAATAAACCGTTTACAAAGACCTGCTTTTAAAATTTTGCTGTGCTTATCTTTATTTGGCAGATGTTTTTGAGTTTTTAGAGTTCTTCTTTAAAAAAAAAAACAAACAGCCTTGAAATAAATCTGTCATGACTGAATTCAGAAACCACAAATTAAATAGATAAATAAATTTGTATCCTTCCCAGTCTGGCAGTGGGACTGTTTTCCTTAAGGAAAAGGACTTGTCAATGCTTATCTATTCCACTTGTGATTTCTTTGGAGAATAATTCCTATAAAGTTTTTTCTCCTTCCATATACAATTATCGTGAGGAGACAGACTGGATCTAAGTCAGAATAATTTACAGAATCAGTATAAATTATTTTACTGGTTTCAACTGAAATACAAGACCTCATGTATGACTTTCTGTTCTTGTTCTTTGGCAATATTTTGAAGAAAATTGTCTGAAATGATTTGCTATGGACTTTTGCCATAGTTAACATGAAAGAAAATTAAAAAGCTATGACACAATTATGTAAAAACAATAAAACAATAAAAATCTTATTGCCTGTAGCCTTGAGCATAAAATAATATGCAGACACTCAGTCTGGTTCACTGTGTAACAGTGAGAATTTAAAGCATTCTGCGGATGTATTTACATAAGCATTTCAGGTCCAATTGGTGCATTTTTAAGCAAATTGGTTTATAGTACACAGCAGTCTTCAAGAGCAAAAGCTGTATTCCTTTTGGGAGAAAACTATTTGAAAAGAAGTACCACAGGTGCCTAATTCACTCCAGTCCTTCTGAAATAAAGACCCTGAAACGTTTCAAGTGGATATATGCAGTAACAAAGTTTTTCACATTTTAGATCTGCTTCTATAGTCCTGAACTAAACTAATGTAGCCATAGCCAAAGCAGGTGCCATTTATTTTGGTAACTTAAAAGGAAATTTTGGCCTTCGCCATCTGAAAAGCAAATTATTTCTGAGGTTAGTTTTAGTTTTTTTTAATTTAGTAGTTGTTGTGGTACCCACACCCACGTCTCATTTCTCTCTGGATTGAGAGGTTTCAGTTATTGACCGAAGAGATGTGCGCTAGTGTAGCCTGGCAGCTAGTTGATGGAGGGAACACCTTGGGCAGCAGTGTATTCAGTCCACAGATTGCTGTGTGGTGGTGGGGTTGGTTCTACTTGCAGGGAGTAGATTTCTACAACATTAAGACAAAGAAGGTGAACCAGCACATTCACTGAGGGCAAATCATGACTGAGCAACCTGACTGACTTGTGTGATGGCTGGATCACTGCCAGAGGGGAGAGGAGTGGATTTTGTATACCTCAAAAATGGCATGGTTTTAAGCACAAACAAGCCAAAGTGAGGCAAAAATGGCATATTCAAAATTTCTGTAACATATTATGTATCTACAGCAATCCACATGATCATTCCGAAAAATATCATCCTTAAAGAATCTGAACTGAGCTGTAAATATTTGGGGTTTCTAAG